>JAQQSW010000172.1:0-24806 GCA_028646575.1 Pseudocheirus occidentalis
GTCCACAAAAAAAGATTCTAGAGTTTTATTGCTGTTCTTATTTTGCTTCCTTTTCCTCATGTTGGCCAGCCAATTAATTGGTTTTTTTTTTTTAACTTTGTGAAAATCTGCTTCCAGGGCGGAAAGCTCTGTTCCAAATTGCTGGGGTTTTCCCAGCTGCTGGAGCTATTAGGGGTGTGTTGCAGCCCCTCACCCCCCATCTTTGGCTTCCTGAAAGCTCTCCCCAGGACCACCACCCAAGGCCATGATCTGGATCCAGGCCACTCAATGCAAGAGCACTTGGCCCCGATCAAGTGTCTCAGCACCCCTGCAGGATCCACAGGCCAGGGGTGCTGAAGCAGCCCAGTGGGGGCAGCCGCCAGTTACAGCAGTTTCTGCCCTTCCCCCACTGCTTCCTTGCCCTGGGTCTAGATTGGCTGAACTGCTTTTCCTCCCCCAAATTAAGTTTCAAAGTTTCTGTTTCACTGACTGTCTCTGATCCTGGTTTGTTAGATGTGAAGATACCTTCAGGTGGAATAGATCTTCTCCGAAGTAGACTAATGCTGCAGTTTGGGAGGCTTGGCTCCTCCAGACCTCCCTGGGGCCTGGCCATGGCTTTGGTTTTTGGCTAGGCTGGTCTCGGCTTCCGGCCTGCAGGCTTGCCCCGCCTGCCAAGCTGCCTTTCTCTAATCCCTATTTTTCATGCCTTGCTAGGTGTGGAGTTGCTGGAGGCTGTAGATCTTCTCTTTTGTAGACTGGCTGCAGGTTTGGCTCAGCTCCTTCCTATCGCCCTGGGGCCTGGCTGCCAGGGTTTCGGTTTCAGGCTGGGCTTGCCACGGCTCTCTTCCTGCGGTGATGATCCCCTGCTACTGAGCTGCCTTCCACGAGAGATGTATTTTCTATATTTTTGTGTGTCTGAGAGTCCTAGACCTTGTCTGGGGTCATATTTTATGGGTGTTTATGGTGGCTGCATGGGAGCTGTGGGACCCTGCTGCTTCTATGTCACCATCTTGGCTCTGCCCTGGAAGTGGAAAATAATATCTTGAATGGGATGACATATAAACTGAACCTTGAGTTGCCAAGAAAGAGAAGTCACTGAGTGAAAGTCGTAGTTTGGGAAACTAGAAATGACAATAAGGAAAATAAATATGCCTATGATGAGGGGCGGCTAGGTGGCGCAGTGAGTAGAGCACTGGTCCTGGAGTCAGGAGGACCTGAGTTCAAATCTGGCCTCAGTCACTTAGCACAAAAAAACTAGCCGTGGGACCTTGGGCAAGTCACTTAACCCCAATTGCCCTCCAAAAAAGCAAAAAAAAATATGCCTATGATGCCTCTTTTTTCTGTGAAACTGGAGGAATTGGATGAAATACGTTCATTTTGGGAAGGATGGCCAAAGATGTGATATCTTCAAGAGACAGCCAAATATCTATTGCAGGGAGAAAGAAAGATTGTGAGTATATTATGAAGAGTAGGCTGGTAAAACAGATTGAGGGTCCACAGGAATTATTGAAATTGGAGGGTAGGATCAAGTTGTGATATGCCTGAGACAGATGCCTATGCAAGAGAGAGGGTATGGTGGGAGAGGGGCATTGAATGGAGCTTTGATGTTGGGAACCTAGAACTTAGGACTCAAGGGTTCTGAGTGGAGCCATAAGGCATCAGATTGTTATATATTTTCCAAGAGGAGTGGGAATATTGCTGCAAGCTGGAAATTATACAGGCAATCTTAGAACAGACAACAAGCTTCCCATCTTGGTCAGGTCCTGCCATCTGGATGGGGTGAATTTTTGCTTGTGGTTGGAATGAGATTTAATTTACCCTCCAAATAGCAGTTAGAGCAAATCTGCCCAGAGTAAATCACACAATTGAGTGGTTTAATTCCCTCAGGCTTGTGGGAAGGATTTCTGGATGTGCAGAGTCTCATGGTGATGCAAGGTAATGATAGAAAGAAAGGTAGTAAAGTGCCCTAGCCCTGTGGTTCTAATGGGACACCTGAGGAAATGGCAGCTATGCATGTTAGCTGAAGAGTAAACAGAATATACACACACTTAAGACATACACATAAATATGTGAGGAAATGTGCTAGTAGTTATGTTCATAATGAAACGCCTTTTGTAGGAAATAGAATTTAAGCTGACCCTTGAAGAGAACTAGGAATTCTAAGAGGTTCTAAAGCAGTGGTTCTCAACCTTCTTAATGCCATGACTCTTTAATACAGTTCCTCATGTTGTGGTGACCCCAAACCAAAATTATTTTTGTTGCTACTTCATAAGTGTAATTTTGCTACTGTTACAAATCATAACATAAATATCTGATATGCAGGATGTATTTTCATTGTTACAAATTGAACATAACCCACAGGTTGAGAACCACTGTTCCAAAGAGGGAGAATATTTTAAGGTTGGGGGATAGTACATGCTAAAGCATAGAACTCATGGATGGAATGTTATATAAGAGTAGAGCCAAGGTCTCTAAATTTAAAATGGCTTTTGAGCCACATTCACTACCAATAAATAATTTAGCCCAAATTCTCATTACTCTTTTTTCTTTTTGCCTTTTTGGAGGGTGGGCAGAAGGTACAGCAGTTGGGGTTAAATGACTTGCCCAAGGTCCCACTGCTAGTTTTTGTATTAAATGTCTGAGGCTGAATTTGAATTCAAGTCTTCCTGACTCCAGGGACGTTGCTCTATTCACTGAGCCATCTAGCCAAATTCTCATTATTTTGTGACAAGACTATAACATAATATTTTTCATTCCTTCCCCAAACCTCCACAAAATCTTACTTTGATATGTAAGCATAATGTGGAGATGAGTCTGGGTCATCAAAAGGCCTTGTATCAGTACACAAGGTCTGATGGATTTTACAACTTCAGAAACCTTTCACATGTAGAGTCAACAACGGATTGTATGTCTACCTTGTTCAATTTATAGGGGTGCAGCCAGTGGGCAATGCTTTATCTTTAGCCACAAAACTAACAAAGACCATCCACTAGGATATATAGGGATCAAGATTTGTATCAGTGGAGGAAGAACTGACATAAAATGAAATTGCATATCCTTGAAGAAATGAAGCATGCACTAATTCAAATAAACCTTTCACTCTAATCAAGCCTGTCTTGTTTCATGAACATTTCAACAGTTTTTTTCATGAATATTGTTTCAGAATTATTTTTGCCCTTGCCTGAAAATGATTTTTCTTATACTTATCTACATTTTATAAATTTTTCAACATATAGCTTAAAGCCCACTTCTAAAAAATCTTGCCGGATCACTTGTCATATCATTTAATCTTTCCCTTCAAACCCCTTTCTCCAGAACTCCTATTATGTCATACTCACTCACCATTGGCCAATATGCTATCTGGTAACGCTCTCTAATTACATAACTATTCTTATTTCTTCAGTTAAATTATAAGCATCTCCAGGAGTATACTGTACCTTAGGCTGTAATGTACGTGCCTTGAGTCAAGTACTTTTGTGGTTTGGTCATTGTATTCAAAACAATGGAGCCAAGATGGCAATGTAGAAGCAGCAAGGCTCTGCAGCTTCTACACAACCACCCTAAACACCCATAAAATATGACCCCAGACAAAGTCTAGGACTCTCAGACTCACAAAAATAGAGAAAACACATCTCTTGCTGAAGGCAGCTAGGCAGCAGGAGCTCACTGCCCAGCCTGAAGTCAAAACCACGGCCAGGCCCGGGGAGGTGGGAAGGAGTGGAGCTGAGCTGACCCGAGCTGCGCTGCAGCCAGTCTGCAGGAGAGAAGATCTACAACCTCTAGCACCTCCACATCTACCAATGCATGAAAAACAGGGATTGGAGAGGGGCAGCTTGGCAGGAGGGGCTCATCCAGCAGGCCAGCTGGCTGGGAGCCGAGACCAGCCCAGCCTGAAAATCAAAGCCGCAGCCAGGCCCCAGGGCGGCCAGGAGGAGCCTCCCAAGCCCCAGCTTGAGTCTACTTCAGAGAAGATCTAAAGCACCTGAAGGGATCTTCACATCCAGCAAACCAGGATCAGAGATGGTCAGTGAAAGTGAGACTTTGAAACTTAATTTGGGGGGAGGAAAAGCAGTTCGGCCAATCTGCCCCCAGGGCAAGGAAGCAGTGGGGGAAGAAACTGCTGTAACCAGCGGCCCCCACTGGCTTGCTTCAGAGCCCCTGGCCTGAAGACTCCGCAGGGGGGCTGAATCAATTGATCAGGGCCAAGTGCTCTTGCATTGAGGGGGCCTGGAACCATATCGTGGTCTTGGTTTGTGGTCCTGGGGTGCGCTTTCAACAAGCCAAAGCTGGCGGGACTTGCAACATCCCCCTAATAGCTCTGGCAGCTGGGAAAACCCCAGCAATTTGGAACAGAGCTTTCTCTCCTGGAAGCAGTGTTTCACAGAGCTAAAAAAAAAACAACCAATTAATTGACTGGCCAACATGAGGAAAAGGAAGCAAAATAAGAACAGCAATAAAACTCTAGAATCCTTTTTTGTGGACAAAAAGGATCAAATCATGGAACGGAAGGAAGACAACACAGAACTCCAATACCAAATGCTTCTACGATACTTGAGGAATTCCTAGCAGCTATAGATCAGCTGAAAAAAGAATTTGAAAAACAAAACACTTAGCATAATGCTTGGTGTGTAGCAGACTATTAATATATACTTGTTGGGTCTTATTGTATTAAAATGGATTAGATTAGGCTGAATTAAATAGGATTCTCTACAATATCTGATAGAGAAAAGAACACATAGCATGTGATCATTACATGCTATTTGATTTATTAATTAAAATGTGAGAAAGTATTTTCTGTAACATTTTTTCACTTTTCCTAATATTCCCCATGTGTTATTTGATCAGTGGTGAAGATTTGATGTAATTATTGAGAAAAAAAGTCCTCAACTTAGAGAATGAGACAGTGCATGGTGGGGGATGGAGATGGGAATTATATCTGATTTTTAGTGGTTTCTCTCTCTTTGCTGACAAATAGATAAATTATATTTAATTTTTCTCTTTAGCTTGACATAGAATAAAGGGTAGTGGACCAGAAGATAGGAGACCTGTTTCATATCTTAGCTCTACAACTTGATAACTAAGCCATTTAATATCTTTGATGTCTTTTGATTAACTTAATTTCTTTGATATCTTTTGATTAACTTGATTTCCTTACTGTCAGATGAAGATAGGAGTCTTTCAATTTATTGTCTCTTTGGCAGGCCTGCCACAAAAAAGTATACATAAATAATAAAATATTGCATAAAAAGAAATCCAGGTGGTATGGTGACTGGATTTTCAGACTTGGAATCAAGAAGGCCCCATTTTATTTAGCTGTACGAACATTGCACAAGTAAGGTATCTGCTTTCAGCTTCAGTTATATCATCTGTAAAATGCATAATAATAATAATAAACCTCCCTCCTGGGATTATTAGGAGGATCAGATGAAATAATATATTTTACAAACTTTAAACCACTATATCTAAACAATTAACTATTATATCAATCTGAGATAGTGCTATCATACGTTTATTATAAATATGTCATAGATAATACATGCTAAAGTAAATTTGAAGATTTAGAAGAATAGACATAATTCAATTTATGCATTTTTTCTTGAAGTATAGAGCACATGATGACTTTTTGTTTCTAGGCTTAGAAATGATAGCTAGTATTTGGACCATCTAGTTATTTATTTCAGCTATGTCTGTTGTACTGTTTGACCATGGAAGTACATGATATATTTTGGTATAGGAAAAATACTTGTTTTTTTTTCACTTACTCATAAGTCAAAAAGAATTCAACATATTTCAAAGAAGCTTTAAAAAATTTCCCGAAGATAGAGACAGACTCAAAAAGCTTCATCCACAGAATAAAAATATTAGGGAGTACTAAGTTAAGTAATAAGTTAAGACAAAGGATAATCTTAATAACATCTACAAGATTTGCTATCAGGGAACTGTATTAAATGGAATATGATGCAATTCTCAGAAACTGGCTCAAAATCTGACTGCTTCAAATTGCAATTTGCCTGCTTTATTATTTTTTTACTTTTTTTCCCTTTTTTGGAGGGGGGAAGGTAGGGCAATTGGGGTTAAGTGACTTGCCCAAGGTCACATGGCCAGGAAGTGTTAAGTGTCTGAGGCCAGATTTGAACTCAGGTACTCCTGACTCCAGGGCTGGTGTTCTATTCACTGTGCTACCTAGCCTCCCCAATTTGCCTTCCTTTAAAGGGCATTTTCCATTTCAAACAGAAAGTTTTACTGGATGCCTATGACAAGACATAACTCTGCAGGACTCAGTTTTCTCATCTATAAAATTAGGGGTTTAGATGGTATCTAATCTTTGAAATTCTCTCATTCTCTGGTTTTAGAGTCTTCAAAATGTTCATATAGAAGAGATTCCCAATACATAGTAAGATGTGCCAGATATTTCCATGTGTGACATCAGGCTGACTTCATTGAACCCCAACAGAATATGGAGACTTTTCAACAACATCTATAGAGTCTGAAAAGAAGTCATCCAGTAAGTGTACTTAGGAAGAAAGAAAAAGAAAAAGCAAAAGCACGCATGAAGTCTATTTATTGGCAAGGCTATCACATGCAATTTGATATGCAACATATTAACTTAGTCTTTCAGTATATCTATCTAAGAAAATTACTTCAGATGGATGATAAGTTTGCCTCACACTTGAGTAGGGAAAATCTTAGTTTATTTAACCTTTATGAAGGATAATAAAATGTCCCAATTGACTTTACAGGGTGATAGAAAATGATATTTCCTTAACTTATCAGGGATGTTTAGGTCACATGCCAAGTAAGATAGAGGACTAGACATTTTATCCATTCCTTACAAACTCTCAAAATCCCCCCAAATAGGAATTATGTGCAAATATAACAATTGCATCCATTTCTGCAGACTGAGAAACCAAAAAGTGTTGCAAAGAAGGGCAAACTTTAATTCCTACCATGATGCCCCAGTGTTCCCTTCCTGTCAGGCCCAACATGCCCTGGAAGATGGTATTACCTGATCCATCCAATAATTTTTGTGCTACTGCTGCACATCCTGCAACTGCCTTTATTCCACTATTCTATAGCAATGAGCAACAGAACTCAATTCTGCCTCTGGAAGAAGGTAGAAGCATAGGAAAGCAGAAATGGGTCATACCTTGGATAGCAGAGTGCTCCAGCACACTCAGTCAGAAACCTAAGTAAGAGAGAGAACTGGTGCAGGTTGCTGGTATGAGTGTGAAGCTGCAACAGACCTGAAGGACAGGGCACTGCTCTCCTGCTAAGGCTATTTATGTTTCCCCAGAATTCACTTGGAACAGGGACTAAGGGCTGTGAAAAGTGAATTTTCATCAGTTGGAGGAAACTGAGACAGCTTTTGAAGTTCAGGTGTCAGGTAATTCACCTTCAAAGAGAAGGAATGGATAACTGAATGAAGAGGAGTAAAATAAACAGAAGTTGCCAAAGATTCCAGGTAGAGGAAAATTTAGTAAAAATCTATAGCACAAGCAGATAAATCAACAGGGAAGATGCTGTTGTGCATTGCTGGGTTATCCACTCTTTATAGTCTACAGAAACTTCTGAGTAAAATTGTTTCTAATTAATGTGCCATTGCATAAAAAAAGCAAAGCTCAGAATGAATACCAAAGTTCTTTACCTCTTGCCTTTAGGATTTGCCTTTTTACATCCCTTGGAACAGTTTGAAGACAAATATACATATGTACATACATACATACATACATACATAGCTTTTGGAGGGGGGAGGCTGGGCAATTGGGGTTAAGTGACTTGTCCAAAGTCACATGGCTAGTAAGTGTTAAGTGTCTGACGTCGGATTTGAACTCAGGTCCTCCTGACTTTAGGATCAGTTCTCTATTCACCATATCACCTAGCTGCCCCTAATCTTTATATTTCAAAATTCATATCTTTTACAGATAATGCTGTGAATACTGAAGAACTGACGTGTAAGACATATCAATGACATGAACCATTAGCCATGTATTCTGGCTTTTGATTATAAACATATACTACTTAGGAGATAATATATATATATTTATATTATATAATATATAAATATAACAACATAATATATATATCATATATATGAGTACCTATATTCTTGACCTCAATTTTGATCTTTTAGACCTAATTTAGACTTCTTTATAAGACATATACACTTGAGTTTCCCACTACTAACTCAAATTCAACATGTCTTATATATATATATATATATATATATAACTTTTTGTTTTGATTACAATTTTCTATGTTCTCTGTGAAGGTCCTATTATGCAGTTTCTTTATAAGTTAGGAGCTTACACAGAGCATAAGCTGAGGCAGGTGCTAGTTGTTCAACCGTGTCTAATTTTTTATGACTTCATTTTGAGTTTTCTTGGCAACGATACTAGAGTGGTTTTCCATTTCCTTCTCCAATGGAGTAGGGCAGCAAAGAATGACTCAGGATCATATCTAGTGAGTACCTGAGGCTTGATTTAATTCAGGTGTTACTGACTTCTGGCCCAATGATCTACCCACTAAGCCACCTAGTTGCTCAATGTAAGCCCTACTATGATGGAAAAGGTAAGAGTGTGCAACTGGAAAAGTGACCACTAGTTGTTAGATTTTTTTAAATTGACCCGACAACTTGCAAAGAGTCCATTTATATGTAAGAACAGGGCAATTTATATTGATGTAGGGAGTGACAGCAATGTAGAAACGATAATTCCCCGATTTATTGAAGTAGATAGCCAAGTATAGAATGGGAGAAAAGTTGACATTTAAAATTTGGTATAGTCAGAATTGTATGGATAAAAATGACTTTGGAATTAATGAAGGAAAGTTAGAGACTAAGAGGAAAATGAAGGGAACACTTCCCCCCATATGTTCATCTTATTTGCAAAAAATAACACCTATCCATATGTTGTGCCTAAATTTGCCCCTTGTTTGCCAGGAGAGGAGAAAACCTTTTCTTTATTTAGCAGAGTCAGCCAACACTCCTAATAACACCTTTAACACCTGCTCTTCGAAAGGTACAGATGCCTACCAACATTTTAGCTCATACAGTGGGGATAGGGAGAGAAATTATCAAGGAAAGTATTTTTTATTATAACATGAGATACAGGGGAGGGAGAAAGAGACAAGGAGACATAGAGAGAGATAGAAAGACAGAGAGTCAGAAGTGATTCTGGAGAATGGGCATAAAAGAGAAAAAAAAATCTAATCCAGACCCTTGGTGCTGATTCCCTGTTTCCAGGGAGGTATTGATCCTGCAAGCTTATTTTAGGTAAAATATGTGAAGGAAAGGAACATCAGCATGCGAACCATAGGAGGTATTTCTTTAGTCAGAAGGCAGCTATATAGCATGGTGCATATAGTAGTGAACATAGGGTCAAGAAGCCCTGAGTCTAAATCTTTCCTCAGAAACTTGATAACTGTATGATCAATTGTAAATTTTACAACCTCTCAGCCTCAGTGTCTTCACCTAAAACCAGAAACAGTCATATACCTAGCTCACAGGATTATTGTGGGGATTGAATGAGATGACATCTCAAGTATGTTTCAATCCTTAAAGGACAGTGTATATTTGCTGCTGCTGCTGCTGTTGCTGCTGCTGCTGCTGCTGCTGCTACTACTACTACTACTACTACTACTACTACTACAAGTACTACTACTACTACTGCTACTACTACCACTACCACTACTACCACAACTACCAGAACTACCACAACTACCACTACTACCACTACTACTACTATTACTACTACTACTACTACTACTACTACTACTACTACTATGACTACTACGACTACTACTACTACTTCTACTTATATGTAAATATTGAATTGTGGGTGAATGGGGAGCGATTGATTTCTAGAGCAAGGCACAACTAGGTCTTCCCTTCTTGTGAAGCTGGCCAAAGTGGTGTGTACACCTGGGAAAGAGTAAAATTTTCATGGTTTGTTTCTAATGCCTGGGAATAATGATAATGAAACCTTATGAGAATAGGAAGAAATTCAAAGAAATATTTTGTGAACTAATATTTTTACTTTGGAAAAGAGAGTGTTGAGGGAGAAGCCAATAGTTGCAGATAGTGGATTTGATTGTTCCCAATGACAAGTGGTGAAGCAATCATGAATCTATGTGTGAAGTGATTTGGGTAGCTGGAAAGATTTTGAGACCATTGCCAACTCTTGCCATTTAGACACTTCCTATTAGAAACTGCTTGATGTTGGGTAAATGCTCATTGATTGACTGTTGACTGACTGCCTAGCCACTCTATCCTCCCTTGGCTTTATAGATACCACATACTCTTTTGGTTTGTTTTCTAATGATTCCTTCTCTTTGTGTTTTGCTAGTTGCTCTCCCCAACCCATTATTTTAGGTTTCTTTAATGCTCTATACTTTAGCATTTTACCCTTAAGCTTTTTCATTAGCTCCTACAATTTCAAATACTACCTCTATGTAGATGATTCTCAGGTGAGTACCTATATTACTGACCTCAATTTTGATCTTTTAGACCTAATTTAAACTTCTTTATAAGACATATACACTTGAGTTTCCCACTACTAACTCAAATTCAACATGTCTTATATTTATTTCAAGAGATTTTTTTTCTGACTTCACTTTTTATACATGAATGTTGCCTCCCTTCATCTTGCCTCCCATACTCAAAGATTTAGGGTTATTTTTTGATGATTTCCATCTTCTCAACTCTCATAGATAATTAGTTGACAATACATAGCATTCTAGTTCGTATTTTTAGAGCTAATAGAGACCTTAAAGGTCATCTAATGTAAACCCTTCATTTTACAAATGAGAAAATGGAGGCCTATGAAGGTAAACATATTCGTCTAAGGTCATATAGGAGGAAGAACTGCAATCTAAACTTAGTTCCTCCAAATCCAGTATATTTCCCAGCCCACTAATTCTTCTCCTCTCTTTGTCATAGCCAGCTGCTCACAGATAGGTATTAGTTAATACTGAAGGTATTATTTTAATAAAATCCTAGTAACCCTTTTCATTACATTAGTCATCTACTCTGCTTCCTGAATAATCTTTTTTTAAGACTTGAATCTGATCATATTACTCCTTTGCTCCAAAATGCTTCAATGGTTTCCTAAAGCATACCAAATAAAGTCAAAATTCTTCCATCTTTCTTTCAAAGACCATTTACAGTCTGGAATCAACCATTTCATCTCCTGCTATTCCCGTCTGTTTACTCTATGCTGTAATCAAATTGCTCTACTCTCTTCCCCTTCAGCATGCCTTGTGGTCCCCTCCTATCTGTGTGTCTTTGCTCATACTGTTCCTCATGTATGTAGTAGCCTCCTTCCCATCTTGATTTTAATTCTCATCTATTCTTTGAAAAATAACTCAAAAGAAATCTCCTCCACATTACCCTCCCCCAACATGGTTGACAACTTCTCCTTCAGATAGTTTATAGCGTATTGTTCTTCATGTTACTCCTAAATGCATATTTCTTGTGAAATTCTGTGTTATATTGTTATTTTGACTTATATTTTAACCACATGGAAGTTATTATTCTATATCTCCTACCACCAAGAAAAGGAAAAAAAAAGTGCTGCACACTAAATATTTGCTGCATTAGAATTCTATTCAATTAACAAATAATATTTATGACTCTAAATGAAGTGAAAATAAGGTAAAGTCGATGAGCTTTAAAAAAAAATCCAAACTTTAAAAAGTTCAGAATTAATAATCGTTTCCCTGGTTTCTTCTTAATACATTCATTTCTGTGCCAAGAATTCTTACCACACAGTAGGATTTCAGCAGTTTTCTATTCAAGCAGCACCGTGGCTTTTATTATTTTAAGGCAAGCCTACACATGATTAAGCACAGGCGAACAGACACAAAATGCAAATTTTGTGTTCCTTTCTCTAATATCTTATTTTTATTGTATTTTTACTATGTACTTCAGCATTAAATTCCTAATACTTCTGGAAAAGAAAGAAAAAATGAACAAAGAAACAGTTGCTGCCACAAATAAATACATTTACTCATCAAACACAGGGATTATTCTTAACCAAAAGCAAAAGATGGATTGAGCACATATTATTTTGAAGGCCCTGCATCACACTGTCAGGCATCTAAAAGTCCAAGAATCAAAATTAACCTTATTGCTAAGAAGCTATGATATTTTGTTGAAAAAGAATGAAAATCTCTGAGAGTGTATAAAATCATAAGGCAGTCACTAAGTGTTTATTACTCACTAGGAACTGTACTAAGTACTGGGTATGGAAAGTATGACAAAAACAGTTCCTGCCTTCAAAAAGATAAAAAATCTAATCATTATTTTATAATTCTAATATTTTTCATGTCCTAGTATTCTCTCAAGATTCAAAATTTTCTTCCACTTTCTTGGAAATATTTTTCATTCTCAATTGTGACCACTAGGTGAAGTATTAAATAGATTCCTAAATTCTGCCTCAGATACGCACTAGTTTTGTGACTCAAGGCAAGACACTAACTTTTCCTTAATCTTACTTTTTAAAATTATAAAATCAAGACAAAAATAATACCTTATTATTAGTATTGCAAGAATGAAACAAGAATAAATCTTTGCCCTGCTTTATATCATAAGCTTGCAGGTACACAGCTTGTCTCTGAGATTTTGGAATAATAAAACACTTAATATCCCAAGAAAGCAGCAGTGGTGCGATACCTGAGATTTTTCCTCCATAAGTCCCACAGAGTCCCCCTAATATCAAGTCTGAAATCAGAAAGTAGACTGCAGTAATGAGAAAATCACCTAGGCAAGAAAACAACAAACAAAACCAATCCCAAAAAATTATGGTAGCAAAGAAGGTCAAGACTCAAACCAAGAAGAAAAGAATGATTACAAAATATTTACAAGTAAAACTTCAGAGAAACAAAAAACACATCATGGAACTCAATGAAAATACCTGAAAGAGATAAAGAATATTTTTTTTAAAGTGTAAACTTTTTTAAAAAATAAAAGCAGTGAGAGCACTTAAGGAAAAGAAACATAAAACAAAATGAAGCCTCTGGAAATAAGAATGAGAAAATTAATAACTTGGCACAAGAGAAAATTAATAACTTGGCACTGCCCACTCACAAATTCTTACCTAAGCAACATACTTTCTGAAAATTGTAATTGACTAAATAGAATCTAGTCAATTATTCCATGAAGTAATAATTAGTATTGAGACAAAGTCAAAAAGTGAAAAAATACAACATAGAAAGAAATCCAAGGTATTTCATAGGAAAACAAACAAACCGACAAGCCAAAAAAAACCTTAGAAAACTGATTAAAGGGCAAAGAAACAATGGAATATCTGGGCTCTATGACTGAGAAAGAGCCTAGAATTAAGAAAAAAATCCTAGATCTTTAGAAATCAGAGGGCAAGGTGGAAATAGAATTCACCAGTCAACCCCAAAATGAGAACTCCTGGGAACATAATAGCCAAATTTTAGAGCTTTCAAGGTAAAAAAGAAATTCTACAGTCCACCAAAAAGAAAGAACTAAAGAACTGAGAAAACAGTTAGGATCACTTATGATTTAGCAGCCACCCCTATAAAGGAGAGGAGAACTTGGAAAATAATATTCAAGAAGGTAAAAGACATTTGGCTTATAGCCAAAAATTATCTACGTTTCCCCCCTTCCCGCCCCCAGTCTGAAAATATTGCAGGGGAAAAATGAAAAGTTTCACAAAATAAAGGACTTTCAAGCATTCTTGATTTTATATATATATACACATACATATACATATATAATATATAATGTATATTAAAATATATATTATATGTATATACATGTATGTGTATAGATATGTACATATATACATGCATATATGTATTCATATGTATAGATATATTTGTTGTTCAAACACAGGGATGAAGAAAATATAAAAAAAGATAAGCATGAATGAATAATAATAGAAGACTAAACAAGGATAAACTGCTTACATTCAAATACAAGGAAATGATGCATGTTTTTCCTTTGAACCTTATCATAGAAGGATAACACCTGTAACACCAAGCACCCTAGCATAACTATGGCAGCTTCTAGCACAGATTCTATGATGTGCTTTTCTAAAGGAAAGCAACTCAAAAAGGGTGAACAACCTTACTTTAATCAAACATATATGATTCACGTAGTTCAGGGGAAAAAGTCAACACCCTGAACTTCAGAGAATACAAACAGAAGTTACAAGGAGACAAGGAAACAGATCAGCAGATGGGCTTCCAGCCATCTGTAATGTTAATGGAATCTGAAGATCTTCCATGCCCCTTTCTATTGGCATTTAGTAAACAGGCACTTAGCAACTTACTTCAAGTTAACATCTTGGGAGTAGTTAACACCTTAACAGGAAGGGGCAGAACAGTGAGGAGCTATACTGTATATAAAGAAGAGAACCAGCAGGACAGTCAGATTTTCTCTCAGTCACCACCTGGAGACTGCACCTTTTTGCTGAGATCCTCCTTCTGCAACTTTTACCTAGAACTTCCAAGAACCAGGCTGAGGAGCTATGGTGAGTGAGAGAGTGATCCCTGCTTGAGGGAGCCTGTTCTATTGTGAAGGCTTGGGAATGTGGGTGTTCATTGCATTAACTATGTATATCAACTTTGTGACTGCTGTAATGACTGGCTTTCTGGTTCTGGGATTCGTCCTTCTGGTTCTGGGACTTGGTTTTCTGGTATTTGAATAGAGGCTTTGGTTCTTACCTCCATGTGGAGGGTTTGCTACATTTTGTGATTCACAGCTATACCATCATATTCATAACCACTGTGCATGTTTTGGATATTGCATTATTGATATAGTTAGTTACCAGAGAGGGAAGCACCAACATCTGGGTTTTCAAAGCTGGGGGCTCATCAGCTCCCCAGAGTCTCTTCTGACCAAAATTACACTCTTCTTCCCAAAGTAAGCCACAAAGCAAAACCTCACAGGAGATATGTGTCTCCTCGATCAGAGAATATCACAACTCTCTTGACCCACTGCCCAATCACAAAGTAACAAGGTGTGGGCATTCCTGAAAAACAAGCTTCCCACCACAGGTTACATGTGACCACATTCAGCCTATTAGGGGACAGAGTATATTTTCAAATCAGGGAAGGTTCTCAGAGTCACTTAAGCCTATCAAAGGGTCTAGGGGCAGGGAAGATCTTCAGATCCCCATAACAGAGCCCATTTAGAAAAAGGACTGGGACTAATTTCCATATGTCTTGTTGATTTAAAGAGAGGAAGAGAAAGTGAAAAAGAAACATGGGAAGAGGGAGGAACAATTTAGATAATTATCTCACATAATCAAGGTGTACAAGCAGACATCTACATATGGGGAAGAGATGAAGGGAGCAAATCCTTGTCCCTAATTATCATCTGAACATCACATCTATATGTGAATAAAAGAAGAATGCACCTACACAAATGGGTGTAGAAATGTATTTCACCACTTCAACCAACAGGGAAATAAGGGGGAAGATGGAGAAAGGAAGAGGAAGATTTAGAGGGAGGGTAGATTCAAGGATGGATTAGTCTGAGGCAAAACAAATTCTAAGGATATACAAAAATATTTACAGCTCTTTAGAATCTGGCAAAAATGAATATCTAAGGGAGTACCCATAAATTGGATAATGGAGGAGCAAATTATAATATATAAATGGGAGGGAATACTACTGTGCTCAATTCACCATCCTAGTGACCAACCACAGGTCTTGAGGACTAATGACAAAACATGCCATCCCTCACCCCCCCAAAAAAAAGGGAAGTGAAGGACTCAGAACTCAAAATGATGCACATGATTTTGGGGACATTGCCAAGGGATATATATACATATGTGTATCTATACATGTATGCAGTGGGTTTTGTTATTCTTGTGTTCTCAGTCAGGGAGTAGGGTAGAAGGGGAGGGGAGGAAAGAGAATAAGCATGTATTTAGAACTTAACTACATATTAAGCACCCTGTTAAGTGTTTTTTACAGAAATCTCATTTGATACTTGCAATGACCTGTGAGATGGGTTCTATTATTACCCCCATTTCATAGTTAAGGAAACTGAGGCAAACAGAGGTTAAGTGACTTGCTCAGGGTCACACATCAAATGTCTAAGACACAATTTGAACTCAGGACTTCTTGATTCCAGGCCTAGTGCTCTATCTGGTACCTGTTGCCTCTATGGGAAAGGGAGAGGTAGATTATGAATGATTATATATACACACACACACTCATACATGTATGTATATGTGTAATATATGCACATATATGTTTATACATACATATTTCAATTTAAATTAATTTATTGTTATATAACATAAACCTTTGTCTCTTATCTTCTCCATGGTTACCTTGGTAATTATATCCTGTGTTCTTTAGCTAGACTTCATTTTTTTCTCCTGTCATCATAACTAGATCAAAAGTCACCTGAAGCTATCTATTTTTGAATCTATCATAACATCTAGAAGAATTAATTGCATAGAGTTCAGTTTCAGTAAATGTTCTTTGGTTGTTAGAAAATCACGTCTCTGAAATATTTTGTTATTCTCAGAGAACTCAGAGAAACGATAAATCAACTAAATCTTACTAAGTGCTGTTAGATTGGTCTAGCAGTAGCTTTCCAGGAAGTTTTGCTTTTCCATTTTTAGACATACATGAATATGTATCTATGCACACATAAATGCACACTTACATATATATTCAAATTCATACACATATCTGTGTTCATATATGCATGTTCATATAGTGGAAATACAGATATATAATCAAATCACATAACTCTTTACTTGCTAGATTCAGAAATAGATTTGTCAGAGAACACAGACACAGACACACACTCACACTCACACACCTTCCTATATGAAATATCCACACTTTAACAATGCACACATTTTTCTCACCTAGGAATTTAATTACTTTGCAGTAAAGGCCTATAATTATACAAAAGTTAATAATCCCTTATGAAAGATGAAAGCCATATTTCTCATTGAAAACAAAGAGGTTTCTTCGCATAAGAAAATATTTGGCAGACAGATATAATTAAAACACTACTGGCAATGCTTAACATTGATCATAAATAAAACTACCAGATGGTTTATGCACAAAGTTGAATGTTAAAATGAGCAAATCACACTTTTTCTTCTTGCTGTGATGGAAGATTTTTCATTTATATTTGTTTTTTCATGTGTTCCTTTTTTAGTTGTTCTGGCTTGCATGACGTGGTATGTCTTTCTATTTGCATATGTTAAAAGGAATGGAAAAAAGTTCTCAATGTTGATGTTAGTAATGTAGATGCTACAAATAATGCATCCTAAATGAATGAAAGAAATGAACAATGCCAGGTGTCTATTTATATGAAAGTAGGGTCAAAGAAAGCTAGGCAGACAGAGGCAGAGAGAAGGGGAGGACCTGTAAAGGATGGGAGGTGAAAAAACTACTTACCTGAAGGAAAGATGCCTTACTTTAATGGTATGGGTAATTTCTCCAAGTATTCCTGAGGAACTGTAACTAAAAAAATATTACCTGGTGTCAGGTCTTCTTGGGGCTAAGACCCTATAAACAATTTAAGCGAGGCTAGTACTCAGACACCGATGCATAGTTCACCACCTAGCCACCAGCATCCTTCTAAGAATTCAAGATCACCGCCACACCATCATGAGGCATTATAAGAGAACTTTAATTGATGTCCACTACTTTTTTGGTTATTTTGTTGATTTTTATTATTATGACAACAAAGTAGTATTTAGTAAATGACTACTCTCGGTGATTTGGTATGTTAGCATCATTTTGTTGCTGAAAATCAATCAGAACAATGCCTCCTCTCAACGTTATATTAAAGTAAGCAATATTAATAACATTTTAAGAACAGATCCAAGAATAAAATAATTGGAGCTTATAATTCTGCGATACTTGTAGAATTGTCACATTCCAAGAAGATTGTGGGCAGTAAAAGCTGCCTGACACATTGAGAAGTGATTTAGTTCTTTCTCCTGCCTACAAAGAGGATACACCTAACTCGGAGTTTCTAAATTTGTATGTGGAGAGTTAATGATTCAGTATTGCTGCCAGAAACCAGTGTGACATAATGGGCAATGTGCCAGCTGTGTAGTCAGAGGACATAGTTAAAATCTGAACTCTTTTACCTTCTACCTAGATGACTTTTAGCAAGTCAGCATCGGTGGACATCAGTTTCACAAACATAATGATGGGATTAAGGTAGGTAACTACTAACATCTCTTTCAGCTCTAAATCAGTGATCTTCTGGTCCATATATGCTGATCTCAGCAGTCTGGCTTCTCTGGGGTTATGACATGCCATTGAGGGGAAAGTGACAGAAAGGTTATGAACATTTACCTAATGTTTGCTACACTTCAGGATATGTCCTAAATGCTTCTTACAAATATTATCTCATTTAGTTTTCATAGCAACCCTATGAAGTAGATGCTATTATTATCCCAATTTATAGTTGAAGAAACTGAGGCAAGCAGAATGTTACCATCTAAGTGACTTGTTCAAGGTCATACAGCTAGTGTCTGAAGCTGGATTTGAATTCAGATCTTCCTGACTCCAAGCCCAGCACTCAACTGTACCATCAGTACTATCACTAAGTGTAGAGTCGTAGAAATTTTGGAGCAAAACAATCAATCAATCAATATTTATTAGATACCTACTTTGTGGCAGACAATGTGCTAAAACAAATTAATCTCTTTGAAAACACAGAGCAGCAAAGTGCCACGGTGGATAATACACCAGCCCTGGAGTCAGGAAGACCTGAGTTCAAATCTGGCCTCAGACACTTGACACTTACTAGCTGTGTGACCCTGGGCAAGTCACTTAACCTTGATTGTTCCTTAAAAAGAAAGAAAAAAGGAAAAAAAATCAAACACTGTGTTATTAGATAACACTCAGAAGAGTATTATTTTAAAGCTTATAGTAAACCCACAAAATTTAAACCATAAGATTCAGTCTAATTATTTATTCTTTTCAAAAGGAAAATTGCTGTATCTTATCTTTGTAATGGTTAAGTTTTGTTGGTCTACAATGTTGATGTGTTGTATAAATAAGTTATCCTCCTCCCCTACCTCTTTTTCTCACCTATTTCTCTCTCAATTTGGCAGTGAATCAGTGGGCCAGAGAAAGTAATTTTTAATCCCTTAGAAGTTAAAACAAGAAATATTCTTGCCCATCTTGCCTCACAAGCTATCTCCCCTTGGGATTCAGGAATAATTTCCTAACTTAAGAATTGCATCATTTATCTTCCACTGTAGGTGTCAGTGCTGTTACACCTGATTCTGTATTCTGGTTAGTCAACCTGAAGAAAAATGCCTATGCAAGTTGTAAGGAAGGACTAGTTACTGCTTTTGTAGTGGCAGTACTTCTATTTACTGCCTTAGATTAGTTTGAGACCTGGAAACTACCCCCTTAAACATCCACTCCATTTTCATGAAAGAGGCAGGAAAACTGAGGCCTTATGAGGTCTTACCTTGAAGTCTTATTTGCCAAAAGTCACATAGGTAGTAAGTAATATAACCAGGATTTGAACCCACATTATGAACCAATTGACAAAATTTATTAAGTGCTTATTATGGTCCAGACACTATCCTAGATGTGAAGGACACAATAAAATAGTTTGCACTTGAAGAGTGTAAGTTTTACTTAGGAGAAACAATATGTACCCATATAAGTAAATAAATGTATATGAATAAATGCAAAGTAAATACAAAGGTAATAGAAGAGAGATGTTGTAAAGATGGAATCAGTGATACCTTCAATAGCTTAGATATATGATATGTCAATAATGGAGGAACTAAGGATGAAACTGAGACAGTGAACTTCATGACTAGAGTGTTGAGTGTTCACAACAAAAATAGGGGAATTCAGAAAAGGGAAGCATTTTGATGAAACACCAATCTAATGAGATGTATGGTGTGGCTGGAAACCCATTCACACCTGCTTATATGTGTGACTCACTCAGTTTGACAGAAAATAAAAAGGAATAGGGCACAAGGCCTTTAATTAATGACCACTCTCTAAAAGCACAGAACCCACTGAGGGGTCTCCAGCACACTCCAGTAATGCATTGATCTATGGGAGTGGTTGTGGGTATTCTTAGGTCAGAAGAATTTTACCAAGCAATTGAACGTACCCAGGATTTGATGCCCAGAGTTGGAAGAGAGAGGTTGGGTCCTTTTACAGTTACAGGAAGGAAACAGAGACAGAACTATTTAAATATACTTTCCCTTCTACTTTCACTGCCAACAAAGAAAATCTATAGACTGGAACAGATACAATAAAAATGACCATTAGAAAGTTGATACCCCACATAAGTAAGGAGACAGTAAGAGAACAACTAACTGTCCTTAATGAGTTCAAGTCACAAGTCTCGGGTCAATGATATTTTTGGGTAAAGAAAAGAAAATGGGACATATATGCTGGTCTCCTATGGGTGAACTTTTGTTTTTTATTCATTTTGTTTTTTTTAAAGAAATTTTTATAGACCCATTTATTGAGAAGGTACAACAGAATTAAAGCACAAAAAACATCCCAAACTCAGCTCACCATCTCAGTCTGATTTTTTTTAATTAAGGGGACATCCTTTGCCTCACTTCCTAAAGAGGCCTATTCACTGAATGGACATTACCTCACTCAAAAGGAGTGCCTGAAAACACCTTAGCCTAAAAGGGCCTGGGTCATCCATTGCATCCTGGGCCATTCTACTCATTCTGATGAATGACAAGTCACTGGACCCAGACGGCCCTGGAAGAGGAAGTGAGGCTGGTGACCTTGTGCAATGCTCTGTCACTCAAGTCCAAGTCCACTGCAAATCATGTCATAATTTCCTTATGTCATGGTCCTATTTGAGGATGAAGGACAAACACAACAACCTCCTGTGAGTCACTGGGGAGAGTGGACTCAATTTAAAGTGGTTTTTATATAACATCTGTCCCCACATCCCAGTCCAAGTTAATTTCTCTGTGTGATTAAGCTAGTAACTCCTTACTGTGGTAGCTACTTGCAGACTCCACCATCTGGACTCCTGTTGGCTCTTCCAACTTTTTGATGCTCTTAAAGTTATACCTTGATTTATTAAGCCTCTAATATTCACTTACCTGAAATAAAAAAAGAAACACACACACACACACACACACACACACACGAGACATATGAAAAAAAGGCAGCACCATGGGTTAATGGCCACAGAGTTATCAGTTGAGAAAATGTGCCTGTTGGAAGAAGCAGACATCAGAATACTGCCATTTGTATCACTGCTGCTCCTTTTTCTACTCATGTGATTATGGCATTTCTTTCTCTTCACATGGAAGCTACCAGTGAAGATAATTCCTGAGCGAACTTTTAAAGATAAGATCAAATGTTTTGATTTAATAAAGAAAATAGGAAATGAGTAGAGTTAGAAAACTGTTGGGTGAATGATCATTCTTTTGATTACTTACACAATTCTTGAGTCCACTGACAAATATTTGGTTAGTGAACATTTAGAAAAAGAAGCAGGGGCAGCTAGGTGGCTCAGTGAATAGAGCACAATGCCTGGAGTCAGGAGGACCTGAGTTCAAATCCAGACTTACACACTTGACACGTACTACATGTGTGACTTTGGGCAAGTCACTTAACCCCAACTGCCTTACCTTCCCTCCTCAAAAAAAGAAGCAGGGGTAATAAAGTGTTAGGGTTCATAAAATATTATGAAGCCAAAATAATTGATTTTCTTTTCTTTTTTTCTTTTTCTTTCTTTTACAGACTAGTAGATTGAAGAACTGTTCAGACTTAGTTTACCTTGATTTTTAACAAAGTTTTTGATAGTTTCTAAGGCTAGTCTTATGGGAAACCTGTAGAAATATGGACTAGATGATTTTATAGTTAGATGGATTTTAAATTAATGTAGTAAGCAGGCACAAACACTGATAAGTGTAGTTTAATTTCAGCTTAAAAAGTCTCAAGTGGAGTGTCTCAGAAACCTATGTTCAACCCTTTAACATTCAGCTCTTTAACATTCTTAGCAATGACTTGGCTAAAGGCATAGTTAGCATGCTTAAAAATTTGTAGAAGACAGCTGGGAGGGATAATTAAATTCCTTGCTTATGGTTAAGATTAAAAGCTTTTTTTTTACCATCTAGAAAATTAGGATCAGGCTAACAAAATGCAATTCAGTAGCAGAAAATCACAGATTTAGATTTAGAAGGGATTTTGCTGGTCTTCTTGCTCATTTTTTCTCATTTTACAGATGAGGAAACTGAGATTCAGAGAGTTATGGCTAAGTAGCGATTTTGGAAATAAAAAGAGGATTTTCATGGACTTCAAACACAACCTTAACCAAGAATATACCACAATAGACAAAAAAAAGCTGACATGATTTTAGGCTTCATTAAGAGAGAACTGATGTGCAGAATTATGGGAGGCAACATTCTTTTTCCCTGGTCTGATCGAAACTGTAATACTTTTTTTCATCTTTGGAAAATGAATTTTAGAAATGGAATTGGAAAAATGGAGAGCATTCAGAGGAGGGGCAGCTAAGAAGGTGAAGGGTCTCAAAACATGCTATGTGATGATGACTTGAAGGAAATGAAGATAATTGTCCTGGAGAAAATAAGACCTTAGAAGTCATGATAGTATCTATTTTGGGGCAGCTAGGTGGCGCAGTGAATAGAGCACCGGCCCTGAAGTCAGGAGTACCTGAGTTCAAATCCGGCCTCAGACACTTAACACAAAAAACTAGCCGTGTGACCTTGGGCAAGTCACTTAACCCCAACTGCCCTCCAAAAATAAAAGAAAAAAAGAGAAGTCATGATAGGTGTCTTCAAGTATAAGGAATGTTTTATATATGGAAAAGGGAATGCATTTGTTTTGATGTTGGAAAAAGAATGATCTAGACTTGATTTAAGGGAAAAAATCTTCCTAACAATTAAAACCATTACTGTCTCTGGAAGCAATAGGTTCCCATCACTGGAAATCTTTAAGCCAAGACTGGATGACTACTTGTTGTATGTGCTATTAAGGAGATTCTTGCTTATGTATGGATTGGATTAGGTGGTTTGTGAGGTCATTTCCAATTCTGACACCTGCAGGTTCTATAATTGTGAAAACTTCAATAACTACTATTCCATAAGATGACTTCCTCATCTTTTTTATTCTTTAAATAAATTTTATATAGGAAAAGAGTTAACAAATTTCTTAGGATAACAAAAAAGAACAATAAAATGCATACATTACATATATATTAGATGTTAAAATTATATCCATATTTGGCAATTGTAACAACAATAAATTAGAGTACAAGAAATATTTTTAAGATGCAGACTTTTAAGATTAACAAAAAACATAGAGAGCATACAATTGTCAGTAGTACCTGTTATCAGTGTTGAGAATACCTGATATTAGTAAATATAAGTTACTGGACCCTTGTCTCAAATGTGGGAAGCCACTGCCAACATGTTATAACTTTGTCATCAGAGTAACTGTGATGCTCAGACCATGAATTCTGATCTCTCTAACTAGTTCTTCCTCAAGCATGTTCATTGAGAACAAAGCAAGGTCTGGTCTTAGAACTGTATTTTCAGACAAGATTCTATTTAATTATCTGTGGGATAATTCACTGCAGTGAGGTTGATTACTAATTGGTACGATTTTCTAAATCACCATATGCCCAGATTAAACATCCTCTTTCCTCAATTCTTGTATGGAATTGTGCCTCTTGGTCATCCTACCCATTGAAGCTGCATTCCAGCTTTTCAACCTCTCTTTCCTCTGCATTCCAGCTTTTCAACCTCTCTTTGAAAATGAAATGCCCCAAACTGAATGTAATCTTTCAGATATGGTCTGCTTGGGCTAGATGACTTTCTCATCTTTATAAAACCTTTATGAGAATGAGATTCATTGCTTGACTCACTTTCACCTGAGTAATTCCTTCTTATCCTCCTCCCCAGCACACATTGCTGCCTGAGTCCTGAGAAGACTTTGCCCTGAGTCTGACATAATGATTGGTTAGTCTCTGCCTGGATCCCTCATCCCTGAAAAGACTTAGCCTTATTATTCATTCTCCATAATAATCTGTTCCTCCTACGGTTCCACCTCCACACCAAGTGACTAATACCCTGAGGATGACGATAACCGCTCTGAACTCAGATGGTTCGCCTATGATTATTCCTTCATACTGTCCCAGTCCCAATGATTCTGATCTCCTGGCTGTTCAAAACCTGTTCCTCAAACTTTACCGCCTACTCTTTTGTTCCCATCTGCCTTTCAACGTTATCCTCTCTCCTCACAACATCCCACTGAAGACCGACCTGCTCCTTCCATTTTGTTCTCTGGAACTTAGGCTCCATGGGTAACACATTTCTTTTTATCATAAACATTTTCAACCTTTTGCATGCTTTCCATTTCTAACACTAGTTGTACTTTAACCCATTACTGCTAACCACACACTTACTGGTCATGATCCCCATTATCACATTTTGACTCCCCTTCTACCATTGTCAGACAGTATCCTCTCTTCCTTTGTAGTACAATCAATCCATATTTACCATCCAACTAAAATTCTGATATATATGTACATATATGTATATATATTTGATATTCCTTTAAACACCATAACGTAATACTTTCTGAACTTAATAATTTCCCATGACTTTCCTCAGCTACTTGCAGAGAGGGTCATTCCCCTGATTTTTCCATTGACCATAAGTTTTCCCCTTCCATGTCAATTAACTCTGAAACTTATTTATCTAATCAAAACTTTTTATCATTCCATTTCCCCTTTGCCTTATGACCCCTAATCATGTTCTTTACCATTACCATGATTTTTCAGTCTCCCCATTTCTCAGTTCTTTCCCAGGTCATCAACCATATCACAG
>JAQQSW010000172.1:34877-53390 GCA_028646575.1 Pseudocheirus occidentalis
AGAAAGAAAGAAAGAAAGAAAGAAAGAAAGAAAGGGAGAAAGAAAGAAGGAGAGAAAGGGAGAAAGAGAGAGAAAGGGAGAAAGAGAGAGGGGAGAGAGAGAAAGGAAGGAGGGAGGAGAAAAGGAGGAGGGAGGGAGGGAAAAAGAAAAGAAGGGAAGGGAAAATAAAATTTAAGAAGTGAAGGGAAAAGAAAAGAAACTTCATTTTCTTGGCTCCAGGCAATTTCTTTGACTGTGCTTTTGCCTCACTTCCTTCAAGTTCCAGCTAAAATCCTGTCTTCTCCAGGAAGCCCTTCACAACCTGTCTTGATTCTTTCTTTTTGTAAACTTTATATAGTTTCCTTGTACATATCCATTTCCTTGTTGTCTGTCCCATTAGCATCTTGAGGGCAAGAACTGTCTTTTGCCTTCCTTTTTTCTTAATCTCTAGCACTGTTCCTGGTACATAATAGGTACTTAATACATAAATGTTTATTTATGAGTGTCAGAATATAAAGAAAAAGGACATAATTGCCATTCAGTTGTTAATGGTACACACATGCCCCCGTCAACCCCTCCCCCCAAAAGGTTGAATCTTCCAAAGAAAATAGGAATGTGTATAAGTGCTACCATTCAGGGAAAATGCCAGGGTTGGAAATCTGGGAGAAGATAGTAGGTGGAAAAGGGGAATAATCCCATGCCAGTTACTATGTGTGCTTCCTTAACATTCCCACACAGGTGAAACTTGTTGAAATGTACATCCATAGCAATTTTGAAATGCTAAGAGAAAATAGAAATTATGAATAAAATATATAAAATTGATAGGGAAACTATGTCCAAGTAATCAAGCCCAGTGTGGCATTGATTATAGTTACATACTTGTGTCATGACTTGATTAATTGATGCTACATCATCCTTTTCTACTTAAAATCCATTGCATCCTATAACACTGTTTTATTGCCGCAGTGACTTGGTGACATCAAAACTTGAGGGTCCAGGAATTGCTCCATTTAACTCTTGAGATGGTTTTGCTTCCAGGGCCTCAGAAAAATCCCATCTTGGCCTAACATTAGCACAGATTCACTAATTATTTGTCAAAATTCAGGTTCCACTGGTTCTTATATCTGGAATACCAGACAAGTTGGAGTCAAAGCCTTTGTGCAAGGATAATGGGGCAGCTAAGTGGCGTAGTTGACAGAATGTTGGGCCTAGAGTCGGGAAGAAATGAGTTCAAATGTTGCTTCAGACACTTATGAACTCTGTAACCTTGGACATGTGATATCAACTCTCTCTACCTCCGGGTTCCTCAGCTTTAAATGGTGACAATGATAGCACCTACCTCTCAGAGTTGTTGTTAATATCAAATCAAATAACAAATTAAGTGTAAAGTTCTTAGCACAATACCCAGTGCATAATAAATGCAATATAAATGTTAGCAAGTATTAGCTATTATGATTATGATGCTAAGTGTTGTAGGTGAGTTTATGTAAAGCCAGGACCAGTGCTTAGGATACTGGGCTGGCCAGTTACTCCCATTAGACAAAACTTTTTCTCAAGTCTATCGGAGAATGATTACTATTTTTCATTGACTCTGAAGGATATGCTATTAAAGGCTACAAATCTAGAAGATATTGTATCAAGTCATATCAAATAACTAATGTATTATGAGTAATACAAAATAAATAATTCCTGTTTCATGACAAATAAAAAACATGGGACACATTTACCAAATGATTTACCAAGAACTGCTGATTTATCTGTGACCTTGAATTGTTATTAATCAGTTTGAAGTGGTTTCAGTACCTTAGTAGAAATATGCCAGGATTCTAAATGAATTGGTGGAAACATTTGGTGATCCACTATCAGCAAACTTTAAAAAATAGATTTATTAATATCTTCTGTTTTATATCGCCTACTTTATCCCCTACTTTTCCTTGACTCTCCTGATACAGATCTAGCTTTTTGTTTTGTTTTGTTTTGTTTGGACTCTTCAGTTACTGTTTCTTCTCACCCCTCGTACAGACATTTAAGCCTTACTTCTATTTTTCATAAGAATAAAGTGTTTTTCTCAAGCTCTTTCAAATTATCTTGCTGAAAAGAGACAACACTGCATTTGGAACATAGATAAGAATTATCTTGCAGAAAAACAAACATCATATATTCGATGCAAGTCACTTCCTTCCATTCTCCCTGAGAGTGAGTTACTAAGGCCTTGTCTTTCAAAATGCTGGTTGATGATTATAACATGATGATGTTATTAATACCTCCTTATAAAGTTTTATTCCCTTTTGCCACACCTTAACAATTTGACAGCTACACAGACTTCTTTCCCCTTCTTTCATTAATCCTTTTTTTTAATCAGTTTAACTTATCTTTATTTACATAGCTTGTATTACTCACAACCTTCTTCTTCTCCTTGATTACTTCTCCTCAACTCCTTCTCCTTAATCCTTTTCCTCTTTACATTGAGGTATGATTAAGACTGAGCACTTGCCCTCCCTTTCTTCTTAAATGAAAACTCTCTCCTTCAAATTTTCTAGTAGTTATCCCAAATTTCTCCATTCCAAAATCAGCTTCTGTTTAACTCCACAAATCCAAAGTCTTCCATATCAGCACAATTAATAAATTTCTGATCCACCTTCAGAATTTCTTGTACACATAACAATATGATGTAGATGACAAGAAAAATAAAAGTGATCATGGTTCCCGTTTAGAAAACCACAATGCCCTTATCAAGAGAGATGACAGCTCCATCATACTCAGCCCTACTCAGCCCATATCTGGAGCCTTAATAGTGAGTTCTAGAAACAGTATTTTAGGAAGCACATTATGTAGTGTAGGGCATTGAGACCATCAGAGTATAAAAGACAAGTAAAGTTAATTGGGAATGTTTGACACATAGAAGAGGAAACATGAATGGAAAGAAATGGACACAACAGATTTCTTCCAGAGGTTATATTTGTTCCCTTTTAGAAGGAAAGCAAAGCTAGGAACAAGGAGTAGAAGTTATAGTAATATTTCAGCTTGATAAAGGGGAAAAAATGCTAACAATTAGATCTATCCCATTATGGAATGATCTGCATTAGAAGGCAGTGGGATACTTCCTCATTGGAGGACTTTGAAAAAGGTTGGATCAAAATTTACAACATAGCTCGTAAAAGGAATTCTTTTTCAGGTTAAAAGTGTGAGGTCCTTTACAACTTTCTATGAAGGCTCTGAAGACAGAGTAGAGTGATTTATAAAGTTGAAAGAACATCAACGTTCACCCATTTTTGGAAAAATCTCCACATGAAAGCAAATTGAATGTTTTTAAATTTTTTATAATATTTCTTTTTATATCATACATTTTTTTCATTAATTTCCCAATATAACTTTCCATCCCTACCCTCTTACAACCATTCCTCATGACAGGGAAATAATAGAAAAAAGTAGTTCAGCAAAATTAATGAACACAAAAAAAAGTCTAACCATTATATGTGTGTATGTGTATGCATACATACATACATACATACATACATACTTATACTACACACATATTCTTCCTACCTCTGCAAAGAAGATGGGGAGAGGCATTCTTATAAGTATTCTTCATTAAACAATTTTATCACTTCAGAGCATTCACTTTCCATTTTTTTTGCTATTGTTGATTCCATTGATATTACCATTGTGCAAATTATTTTCCTAGTTCTGTTTATTTCACTTTTTATCAACTGATATGTCTTTCCATACTCCACCTTGCATCTGCTTCTCTTTTGGTTTCAACTCCATATAATAAAATGCCCCCCATGCCAGGTGTGGTAGTGTCCTGCAACCACCACTTTTTTTTAAATTTAGATTGTAAGCTTGTTGAAGGCAAGGACTGTTTTTATTTTTATCGTGTCCCTAGCCATTAAATGCAATGCCTAGGGTATTACTGGTGTTTAATATTTATTGGGTGAGATTGGATTTGTGTTCTTCATATTCATTAGTCCCTATATTGTAGCAATATCTATTTTTATCTGTTTTTAAACAAGACATACAGCCTTCTGACTTCTGTCATTTTCACTGCCTGTTCCTTCCTCCTCCATCCCCACCCCAATTTCCTGGAAAGGTTTCCTTACTCATCTTTATCTTCTCCAGACTTCCTTTAATTGCCAGGAAAATTTTCACTTTCCAAAGGAAGTTTTTCCCAATCTCCAGTGGTTTTTAGTGCCTTTGCTTGGTTTTTTTATTTGAATTTATACTTTTATATGATATTTGCATGTTGTCTTCTCCATTAGGGTATGAGATCTTTGACAGCAGAAGCTTTCTTTTCCCTTTTCTTCTGTTCCCAAAACTTAGTACAATCCCAGGTACATTGTGGTTACCAAATAATTTTTGTAATGACTGCCACAACTTATTTGGCCATCCCTAA
Organism: Pseudocheirus occidentalis; assembly: GCA_028646575.1. NCBI lineage: Eukaryota > Metazoa > Chordata > Mammalia > Diprotodontia > Pseudocheiridae > Pseudocheirus > Pseudocheirus occidentalis. The sequence continues at coordinate 39,250 of JAQQSW010000172.1, forward strand.
TGAATGTGAATCTTCTTTGCTTCTCCTTCTTTAGCACTACAAAAAGTAGTATAATGTGTATTTTGTCTTCTATGTGACTTTTCCTTTTATCACTTAACTTCTTTAGGTATATTCCAAGTGGCAAAATTTCTGGGTCAAAGTATTGCCTTATACCTATCAGAAATGACAAATGCTGGAGGGGATGAAGGAGAATAGGTACACTAGTCAATTGGTGGTAGAGCTATAAACTGGTCCAACAATTCTGGAGAACAATTTGGAACTATGACCAAAGGGCTATAAAACTGTGCATACCCTCTACCCAGCAATACCACTACTCAGTCTATACCCCAGAGTTAAAAGGAAAAGGACCTACATGTATGAAAATATTTACAGCATCTCTTTTTGGGGCAAAGAATTAGAAATTGAGGAGATGCTCATTGATTGGAGAATGGCTACACAAGTTGTGCCATATAATTGCTATGTAGTACACGCTATAAGAAATGACAAAAGGTGTGGCTTCAGAAAAACCTGAGAAGACCTATATAAAGTAATGCAAACTGAAGTAAGCAGAACCAGGAGATCATTGTACAAAATATATGCAGTCTTGTGATTATGATCAATTGTGAAGGACTTACCCATGCTAATTAATATAATGATCCAAGACAATTAGAAAAGACTCATGATGCAAAAGTATTATCCATGCACAGAGAGAACTGGGAAAATGAGTGCAACTTGATTTTTATTTTTCTCACTTTATTTTTCTTGTGTTTTCTTGTGATATGACTAATATGGACATATGTTTTGCATAATTTCACATGCATAATTGATACCATATTGCTTGCCTTCAAAGGGTTGAAGAAGGTTTGGGAGGGAGAGAATTTGGAACTCAAAATTAAAAGAAAATGCAAGAACTAAATTATTAATGTTTAACTTAAAAAAGAGAAAATTCGGAGGCAAGGGGAAAACATGCTTTAGTTTCTTAACATAATTACAAACTATTTTCTAAAAGGTTTGGACCAACTCATAACTCAATCAACTTTTTGTTAGGATGTCTGTTCTTTCACACTTTTTCCAACTTGGACTATTCCTAAATTACCTCAGTTTTGCCTATTTTCTGGGTTACAGCAGAAACATAACTTTGTTTTAAATGATTCCAGATCACTAATAATAAGAGAAATAAAAATAAAATTTCTTTTTTTTTTACATACCTGTTCCTATTTTGTACTTTTGAGACATCAGGAAAAGCTTTGAAGGGAGGCATAAAAAGAACGAAAGACAAAGAATTGATTTTTAAAAGTCAAAGGTAATGCAAATAATTTAGTATATTTGAGATGGCTTTCTGATAAGACATCAATATTTTGTCAACATTTTTGATGACAAAATATGTTTTCAATATTGGGTCATATAAGAAGAAAATATGAAAGAAATTCAAAATGTGGCATCTCCTCAATAATTTTGCACAGTTCCTATTTTGTTACATCTCAAATTTCTTAATGTATTAGAAAACTTAGGTTTAGTTTTAAATGTTAAATACATTAACAGGGAGATCAGGTGCTTAGGATTTTGCAATTTATAGGTCACTTCGGAATCATTTGCAAAATAGGAAATCTTGGCATCAGAATTCCTCTTCCTCTATGTAAGAGAAATAGAATTCATATAAATATGCTGACTATGAAGTAATTTAGCCTATAATAGACATAATGCCATGGTTTCATTATAATAAAAAGGAGCAGAAAGCTCCTACTCCTAACAACTGAAATTAGTGAATCAATTCTGTAATGGAATGAAAAGAATTCTGAGTTTAGAGTCAGAGGACATGGTTTGAAACCAAAACCCACCATTTACCTCTTGTATGAACCGGGCAAATCATTTAAAATCTCTGGGCCTCAATTTTCTCAGCTATAACTTGAAAGACTTGGAATAAGTGATTTTAAGCTTTAAATCAGCTCATAGTTCTAAATCAAAAATCACACTGTATTTTAAAAAAAACAATGGATTCCTTAAACTTTGGCTTGATTAACAAGTCTTTTTAATTCCAGTATTTGTAAAAAAAAAACAAAAAAAAAACACTCTTTAATCTAGGTCTCCCAACATAGAAATACCAAAAAAACAAAACAAAACAAAAAATCACCCTAATGGAACATATTCTGGATCTTTTTCAAAGTAAAGTCTGTATTGGCTTACCTATAATGTATGTACATTCATATTCAATAACTGTACTTTAAACTAAGAAGAAACGCAGGTTGCAGAAATCTTCTCTTTGTGACACAAAGGAGAAAGACTATAAAGGCGGTTTTCAAATTCTTATCTGTAAAAGGAAAGAGATGATTGCCTTAACCTTTGTTATCACTATGAGACCTGCTTTAATGCCCATAAAGCTCAAACACACTTAGAAAGTGGTGAAAGCCAGGGCAAGATAGCCTGAAATTTTCCAATTTGATGTAGACAAGAACACAAGGCAAATTCACATTTAAAGTGAAACAGTGCCTCTCACAGGTCAAATTTCCTATGTATTTTTTTTCCCCTACACTTCAACTTTAAGTCAGGTTTAGCATGTTTTCCTAAAGCCACCTATAAATGTTATCTGATGCTGACCCTTTTTTGCTCAAAGTATTTCACAGGATATTAGCCTTTATTTTTTAAAGTCATCTTATATCAAAACAAATCATTTGCAAGCAAATTATTTGGTACAGCTATACTTTGAAATTGTGAAAAACCATGATGCCTCCCCTCTCCTATAATAATAAAGGATAGAGGTACCTTATCTTCTGGTTGAACTTATCCATACTTGGTAAAGTACAAATACTTTTAAATAGACCTGGTAAGAGACATCTCTCATTCTTAACAATAGGAACCTCAATATGTCTTGATATCTCCTATTCAATTTTAGGATGACTAATTATCATTAAACTTTTTTATGTTTTTACTTATGTGGAACCAATGTATACCTCTACAACTTCTACCTTTCTGATTGCAGCTCTCTTGATTCAGTAAAAACAATCTAATCCTTCTCCTCAAGTGGAGTTGAGCATTTTTTTTAAGAAAGGACTTTTTTCTTCCAAACAAATTGCTGAGTGGGTTACCACTGGTTTAACCAATTTAAAGGGAAATCTATGAAAAAATATTTAAATAAAACATTTCACCTTTGTCAAACTCTCTTTTGATTCCCTGTGTGCTATCATTACAGTATTCGCTTTACCATACACTTGAACACAGTGATGTGCATTAATTTTAAAAGTTGCAAAGGATATAGAGCTACAAAGGAAAAAAAAAACACAGCAAATGCAGAAGGGAGTCAAACAAGACAGAGTGAATATTTAGATGATTCTATAATGCCCCTTTTGGTTCTAAAATTAGATACTAGCACCTACTTTTATAAGTAGTGCTATAAATAGAGAGAAGCAAATAGAGCTGTGATTTCATTGGAATAGGAAACTTCTAGGTGGGAAAAAAATTCCTATCAATGCAGGTAAGCAACTTCTCTTGTAATATATTGTCTTAGAAAGTTTCCTGTGGCAGTGAAAGTTGAAATGACTTTCCCAGGGACAAAGCTCTGATTGATATAAAAGTGGGTCTTGAACACAGGTCTTTCTTTCTTTAAACCAACGTGTTCCACTCTGTGCTTCCTCTGTTAATGTAGGACTGACACTACATTGGCAGATAGGTGGTACAGTGGATAGAGGGTTGGTCCTATAGTCCGAATGATCTGAGTTCAAATTCAGCCTCAGATATTTTCAAGCCATGTGCCTTGGGAAAGTCACTTAACTTCTATTTGCCTCAAATTCCTCAACTGGATAATGGGGATAATAAAAATATCTACCTTCCAAGGTTGCTGTAAGGATCAAAGGGGATATTTTTCAAGTGCCTGGCATATAGCAAATACCCTATAAATGCTAATAATAATCATTATTATTATTATTACTTGCTATGGGAGAATACAGAATAATATAAAATAAAAAGAATAATCTTAAATGACCTTTAATGCTTGTACCTGAGTACGATTTTGGCTTCATCAAAACAGCCTCAATCAGTGTTAATACTTTCAGTTCTCACATATTTTTTTCCTTTAGAAACATTTAGAATTCAGGTAATCCAAATATGTGCTAAAGCAGATCTCATGTTAGTATTTTCAAAAAAGCTATCTTAATGGGACCTATGATGGCAGAATACAGGCAGCCACCCAGCTGAACTCCCTTAACATTCTCCTCCAAACAACATTAAAATAACTCCTCAAATCAAATTTTGGAGCATCAGAGTCAACAAATGGTCAGAATGAGACTTTTTCCCCCAGCTCTCAGCTCAGACACAGTAGGGGATTGGACAACCATTCAGAAAAATATTACAGTGACTCCACTGGCACTGCATGCAGCTAATACTGAGTAACACATCTATTCTGGATTGCATTTCTAGAGTGAAAAGATATAGTCTGAAGAAGGGACTCTGGTCTCAGTTCCAAGGTAAAGACAAGCATGAGCACATGTGGCTGCAGGGAACCAGGGCCCTTCCTGGATAAATACAAGAGTACTAATGAGGGGAGAAGTGATCACACCTCTCCCAAGGTCACATCACCTTGGAAGTACCAAAACTTTGTAGACCCCAGAACTAATTCTAAAAACAGCAGCACAAAAAAAAAAGATTGAAGCTTGGAGCAATACCTTCCCACCCCAAGAGTGCAAAGCCCAACTTTAACATAAAGTTTAAAAAAAAAATAGACTGGATAAAGGAGCAAATAAAACTCCCTCAATTTTTTTCATAAATAAATGAATTTATTTTTAAGTAAATTATAAGAATAATATTTATTTGAATTTATTATAAATTTATATATTTCTTATAAATATATAAGTAAATATTGAATTTATTATAAATTTCACTTTCAAAGAACTTAGAGTTTATTAAATATGTACTCCATTTTGCAAATCAGGGATTACTATGTTAGCAAAACAATAAGGGGAATGGGTAATTCCCTTTATGACCTGTGTAGGACTCCTGACTCTGATCAGGTCCAACCACTTTTGCAGAGGAAAAGGTGGACGAAAGGGAATAACCGAAGAAAATATGAGTGTAGGGAAAGAGGGAGCTGGAGAGTGGAATAGAAAGACTGGTCCAAAATGGTTTGCCTCTTCTCAGAAGTAGGGGGAACAAAACTTAATGTGTCAAAATACTAAGAGTATTCTTCTAAGGTTAAGCCTATCACTTTGTATAACATGATTCATGGCATTCCTACTTTTAAAAAGGATTTTCTGGTGACAGCACGATGCTATTGCAATTGTTAGTGTTTACATACTCAAGAAATCATCTTTTTATGCAAAGTCTTTTTATTTGAATCACATAACACTGGGAACATGTAATTGTTATTGATTCAACCAATAAATATATGCCTAGTCTGGACCAGGCACTGTACTAAGCATTGGGACACAAAAAGAGGCAAAAGACAATTCAAGAAGTTTACAATCTAATGGGGAGAAGCCTTGTAGATAAGTATATGCACATGATGAAATGCACAGGATAAATAGGAGATAATTGACAGAGGGAAGTCACTAGAATTTAGAGAGATTAGGAAAGGCTTTCTGTAAAAGGTGCAATTTTACTTGGGACTTAAAGGAAGACAGGGGAATCAGTAGGAAGAGTTGAGGAAGGAGAGCGTCCCAAGCATGAGGGACAGCCAGGGAAATGCCCTGAGCCAAAAAATAGAGGGCTCCTAGAAAAGTCACAGTTGGGGGGTGACTAGATGGCCCAGTGAATAGAACACCGGCCCTGGAGTCAGGAGGATCTGAACTCAAATGTGATCTCAGACACTTAACACAAAAAAATAGCTATATGACCTATATGACCACTTACTCCCTCTCCAAAAAAACAGTCACAGGTGATACAAGCAAAACAATTATAATGGTGAATATGAGGTATGTACCAAAAATTACAATGATTTATAGAAAATAAAATTTTAAAACTCAGGCACGGTTATCTTTCATGTCATTAATGGAATCCCAGTGTCCCAGAGGAAGAGGTCAGTGCATTAAGAACTAGGTCCAGAATCAGGAAGTCTTGTGTTCAGATCCTACTTCATGCACGTATTAGCTCAGCATCCTTTGGTAAGTAACTTGACTTCCTTCAGGCTGTTTTCTAATTTATAAAACTAGGAAGTTAAATTTGATAGTTTCCAAGATCCCTTCCAACTTTAAATCTGTGAAGTTATAGTCTTAGTAAACTACTCTCTTGTAAAACTGCACAGATAGCCAAGACCAACACACACTGTCGGAAAGAAGTGAGTTATCAAATACATAATGTAACACAAAAGACTCCACTCTAGATATTACCAAGGTAGCTGTGAGAGAATTATGAATGGCAGATAAAATAAAATTAATACATCCTTCAAATAGTAAAGTATGTTTTACAAAATCATATTCCTATGTGTAAGGAGATTGACCTAATTATTATTATTCCATAATCAGCCAAGATCAGCTTTGAATTGCTTGTTTATTTTAAATTTTAAGCTCACGTTTATGCAAGTTTAGTCTAATTTGACTGTACCAATATGAGGTAGGCTTGTGGTTCAGTAGACAGCTCACTAGAATTGGAGACAGGAAGAGAGGGATTCAAATTTGGCTTACTAACTCTGTGAACCTAAGCAAGTCACTTAACCTCTCTTTACCTCAGTTTCCTCATCTGTAAAATGGGCATAACAATGGTATCTACCTCCCAGGGTGGATGTGAGGGTAAAGTGAAATATTTGTAAAGTACTTAAAGTACTATATACATGTTAGTTATATTATGCTATTTTTTTTTCATTAATTCACCCTAGATGAGCAATGACTGCAGCATGGTACACATGTAAAAAAATATTTTTTTAAAGACAAGAATATATCCACTGTCTACTATGTACTGAGCACTTTACTAGGCACTGGTGATAAAAGAGATGAAAAAACAAGAGAACAAAACAAAGCAAAAAGCAAACCCTGAACTCAAAGGGTTTACATTCTATTGGAAATTCCAGCCCTACTTGTAATGCATGGGTGATTTGGACCATCAAAAGTTATAATTCTGTATCCAATCTTCCACTCTCCAATGCAAGCATCTATATTACAGGGCAAGACCTAATTTTATTTAGGTTATGATAACAAAGAAATAAAGAAGATTCCAATCTGAGGAAAGATATGGATAATGAAAAACTGCCTGGGATTATCCTAGAATCTCCTGTTTGTCATCTGAGAACAGAAATTTAGAGATAAAAGTCTCAATGGCAGGAGAAGAGAACACTGAATGCTGTCTTGCAATATTATTAAAATAGAAGATTAAGCAACAATAAATGCCTAGCATGTTTTCTAGATTATCAGTGCTTTAGAAAGCAGAATCCATAGCATTTCTTGAGCTAAGACCAGAAGCAAAACTATAAAGCTTAATGATATTCTGAAAACTTTAGTTACATTAATTCTTTTTGAGAATCTGATGATGCATATCATCCTGAACATCAACATTTTCTTTTAAGTTTCTCAGTTCTTTATTACCTCTATCTCTATGTTCCCTGACACCCAACAAGCAATGAGGCTCTGGAGCAAGCAACTCACATCCCTTTTCTCTACCCCTGCCCCCCACAACAAAGGTGCTAGTTCCTCCCCTCCTCAAGCCCAAGGGGGGGTGCTGTAGGTAGAGTCCCAGCCTCTTCTTTCTGCCCTGAGATAGTATAAACTGGAGAAAAGACAAGACCTGATGGAGGGAGGGGGAAAACGTGACAGGAAAGAGTATAATGGAGATGTTGGGGGACAGGAATAGTGGAAGAAATTCTAGGTCCTGTCAGGAAAATTGGGTTGTGAAGGTCTCAGTTTTCGTGATAACTCATTGGATGACCTTGGGTAATTCCTTCACCTCAATGAACTTGTTTTTTTCTCTGCAAAAATAGGAGATTAAACTCTTGTACTCTCAAAGGTTCTTCCCAGTTGTAAGATTCTGTGACAAATGGATTGTCCCCAGGGCTCCAACCAGGATCCAACTATAAAGTGAGTCTCTTCCTTACTGTCTCTCTCCTTCTGGGAAGCCATAGCAGTATCATTACACAAGGGAAGTGGTTCTAATGAAATTTTCAAAAGACTCAGTTTGCTCTGATTTTTTTCCCCTTCTGGTTTTTAATCTTATGACTGATTAGAAAAGTGGTAATAGAGTGACTAATCATTGGACAGTCCTCAAAGAGGGGAACAACTCAGACTTGAGTCTGAGGATGTTTGGGAACCACCAAGCTGAAGCTTTATCTCCTTTGCTTTCCTTATGTGGACTCAAGTTGTGGTGGAGTTTGGGGAAGAAGGCAAGGAATGAATGGGAGAGAGATCTTGGTCCAACTTCTTCATACATTGTACCAGATGAGTTGTGCACCTGGACTAGACCCTCTGGGGTTAGGAGATACCAGGTCCAAGGGGTGAGTGACCAACACATCATAGATGCTCTTATTGGGTGGTGCCATCTGGAAGAGTTCATCCATGTCCACTACAGAGCCAGAGGGACCAGTGGCCTTAGGTGCTAGTCCCCAGTAGGAAGAGCTTGTTGAAGGCAGTCATTGAGGGCAAGGTGGTAGGGGCATCACCACATTCAGGGTGTCTAGGGGGGAGTATGATGTGGGCAACTATCCCCAAAGGGGGGCTCTGGTACCTTCTGATAGCTGCACCTTGTTTGAGGTAATCTGAATTAGAGGGAGGTGAAGGAGAGGCCAGGAGCCTTGCTCAGATGAGAGAGTAGGAGTGAGCTGAGACGCCCCCATGGTTCCAAACAGCCCTGCTTGGGTTGAGGTACCTATGACAGCAGGAGGAGCATGGGTCAAAGGGGCCAGAGTCTACCCTCTGATGGAGAGGAGGAAGAGTAAAGGGGAGAAGTAGGTGTGCCATGGCTCCCCAAACACCCCTCTTGTGACTCAGAGAAGGGTCCCAGGTGCAAGAACTGAAGTAGAAGAGGAAGAAGAAGAGGAGTATGGCTATGGGGGCTGAGGCCCTTCTGGAATTTCCCCAAGCAAGGAATCAATACTGAAGGAGTCTCTGGCTAGGTTGGGCCAGATGCCAGTAGAGCCAGCCATGGAGAACATAGGTGGTCAGGTCTTTGGCAAAGACTTTGCTCTGGTCACCCCTTCTCCCCTGGATGGGCCACAGCTGTGTTTTGCAACCAAAGGGCCTCAGCAGGAATCTGGCTCATGTCCACTGCCCAAAAATTCCCCTTGGCCTGTGGCTTTTCTGGGTCCAGGAGAGGTTGTGCCAAATGGAATCTTTCCACCCTTCATAGTCATTCTTGAAGAAGGGGAACAGAGCCTGAACCTGGTGAATGATCTGGGCCAATTTGAGCCTCAGGGAGGGGGCAGCCTGGATCACCAGGGCTATCATGGCCAGGTAGGTATAAGGAGGCTTGTTATGCCAAAAATATTTCTTCTTCCTTCTCTTCTTGGGGGGCTTTGGCTCCAGTTCTGGTTCTGGCCCCAGCTGTGGGAGGCCAGGGCTTGAGCCCCTTTGGGGTACCATTGTAGGGAAGGACCTAGCACTGGGCATGGAGTTACTTAGGCTGTGTTGATCTAGGAAATTGGGACCTAGGATTTTGGGATTGGGGCCTGGGTGTATCAAACATCGGAATTTTTAGCTATGAATGACTATTGACATAATTTGGGTTAAGTGGAGATCAATCCAAGATGCAATTTTTTCCCCCATACCTATGGCCCCATTTGATTAGGAAGAACTGTAAGGCTAATATAAATTAATTGGTGGAGCTCCTGAGATACTATGACTCTTGATTACTCTTTGTGTAATGATACTCCAGTTTCACTCTCCTGAAAGCAATCCTATCTCATTCCATCAGAGTTGTTGGGGTATCCCTGAGGGGTAGTAGAAATGTCTCTAATACTGTTGTCCTGGCTGCTCCACCTCCATTAGCCACTAGTCATTCACACTCTAGTTTCATTCAGACAGTTAATATCAATTAACTTTTACAAACAGATATTTATTCTGAAGACACTGCAGGAACAGAAGTTACAAACGTTTTTCCCCCAATACCTGTAGAATAGGGGCATACTTTCTCCCCTGTGATAATAATTCCTGCGGAGAATGGATTCAGATTTATAGCAGTTTATACATAGTGATAGGTCCCATCAAATTCACTTTAAAATGTAGCATCATTGTTGTTGTTTGCTTTGTTCTTCCTTTTTCAAAGAGGACCAATGTCATCAGGAAGGTGATGTCTTGACTTGCAAGTGAATTGACCTCTGGATGACTCCTCATCTCAGCTACCCAGGGCTTCATCCTTCAGGTTATTCCTGAGGTCCTAACTTTTGTCCATACTCCTCAACCTCAAACAGGAAAGAAGAGCTGCCATGGAGACAGAAGCAATAGCAAAGCCTTGCCTTCATGGGCCACATTGTAGGAGTCCAGGGTGTGAGATAAAGGTCTGATGGCTCTTTGCTCACAGAGGACTTTTAGGAGTTCTTAGCTCTTGATTTGAACACACAGAGGCAGGAAATGAGGACTGGGCCTCATTTTAACTAATTAATTCCTTTCTGGTTCCACAGTGAATCAAAAAAGATTTCTTTTCACCAGGTGTTTAGCAGGCCAGAATACTCAGCAGAAAGTCTGTGCATGCTTCACACCTAAGCTTGTCTTTTCATAATTTGTCACCATTCTCCTGGTTCATCAACAGATACACTGCACATGCTCAACCAGTCCTTTGTTACATTAGAAAGTGGAGAGAAAGCAGTTAAAGTGAAAAAAAAAAAGAAAGATACCCACTTAAAGGTTATTTTCCTCAAGGAATAAATAACCCACATTTTGTATATGGGTATAACTATTTTTTGACATAATTTGGGTTGAGGTACCTATGACAGCAGGAGGAGCATGGGTCAAAGGGGCCAGAGTCTACCCTCTGATGGAGAGGAGGAAGAGGAAAGGGGAGAAGTAGGTGTGCAATGGCTCCCCAAACACCCCTCTTGTGACTCAGAGTATTTTTTTTAATTTTTTTTTTAATTTCAGAGTATCTCTACTTTTCCTAAGTACCAGTAATTCACCTAATGGCAAACACCATTTTCTGTATGAATACCTAGCCTTTCAAAATGCTTCAGTCTCATGAAGAAAAACATAACAAAACAAAGAAAAAAGAAAAACCATAATACACCAACAACAGCATACATGCACAAACACATGCAAATCCCTTGTGCATATATGCAGCATGATGGAAAGAGAACTGCATTGTGGGTGAGGAGATATCTGATTTAGTCTCAGTTCTGCAACTACTATGTTCTGACTTCAGACAAGTTAGGTAAGTGATCTGAAAACCAATTATAAAATAAGTGACTTAGATTAAATGATTTCTAAGAATTCTTACAAGCTCTAAAATTCCACCAGCTCCGAAGATCTCTCCTAATGAACCAGTCTTGTCTAGCCTTGTCTGTTACAGTATTGGTAGAATGTTCTGACTTACCTCTGAACTAGTAACCAGCAATGCAATGAACCCAAAATAGATAATAATGTATTTAAAAAGGAATATAAGAGTTAGTTCTAAGAATGGTTCATTTGGGAGATACATAGACAATATTTTGGGGCATAGGTATTCTTATGTTTGCATTGATAATAGAAAGTAGGCCATGTAATTGCCCCAGCAAATGTTGTCATTCAGGTGTGATATGTGACATGATGCTGCAGCTTTAGGTTAGGAGGGGAATTTGTATGTGCTCAGGTCCTGTTCTTCATCTGTGGGATCACAAGTAAGGGGCAAAAGAGATCATTATTGCAATACTACTTGTCCCAGGGGATCCTTGTGTCCACTGAATAACAGCAGCTACTAGGGAGATGGGGTGGGGGGAGACATGTTTCTATTAGCTACAGTAAAAAGGAAATAATCATTAGCAGCAGAACTGGCATCTAAAAGGCAAGAGATGCCCTAGTCTGGAAATAATCATGTGAGTAATTAAGCTTTCATGCTGAATTCTTAATGTGCAAGGGAGCATTCACTATGACCTGCCACTATGACCAGGCATTTCACTAGAACTAACTCTTATATTCCTTTTTAAATACATTATTATCTATTTTGGGTTCATTGCATTGCTGGTTACTAGTTCAGAGGTAAGTTGTCCCCAAGGAGCTAAGTGCCTATTAGTAGAACTCTACAGAAATTTCTCCTCTCAGAGATGGCAATAACTATAGCTAATAAGTATATAATTCATCAATAGACCAATATATTCTATGTCACCTGCTTCCACTAGACTGATTCCCCAATTGCAACACTATTTCTTCAAATTTTACACACACACAAACACACACACACACACTACATTAATTGAAACATGCTCAGTAGATTAAATGGTCATAGGATTTAGAGATAGAAGGAAGGTCAGGGATCTAGTCATTTCATGTTGGAAAAAGCAAAAAAAGAGAGACAACATGATACACTGGATAGGGCCCTGAATATGGAATCAAGAAGATAGTTTCAAATCCTGCCTTAGACATTTACTAGCTGTGTGACTCTGGGCCAGTCACTTAGCAATTTTGTGCTTCCTTATTTGAAAAATGAGAGAGTTGGGGTCAGAAACCTGCAGGCTCCCTTCCAGTGTTAAATCTATGATCCTTTGTTAAAGATGAGGAAAGTAAAATACAAGAAGATAGAATGACTTGTGAAAGAGCTCAAATAGCTCCCCATCATCTCCTCAAAAAATTAAGTAGGGATGGCATTTACTAAGCCCTTGCTATGTGCCAGGCTCTAAGTACTGGTGATACAAAGAAAGGCTAATATAGTTCCTGCCTTCAAGGAGCATACATTCTAGTGAAAGAGGCAACATATAAATAAATTAGTCTGTACAAGATACATGCAGAGTAGACAGAAGGCTCAGAGAAGAAGGCTTTAATATCTAAGAGGAAAGGGGGAAGTCTGCTACAGGAAATACTAATGAACTGAATCTTCAAGGAAATCAAAGAATTCTAAAAAGTCAATGAGAGTAGGAAGCACAGTCCAGGCATGAAGAATAGACAGGACAAACACATAAAGTCAAGAAATGGCATTACAAGTGCAAGGAAAATCAAATAGGTTAATAAAACAATTAGGGAGCAAGTTGGAAAGGGTACAAATAGTGAAGAGTTTGAAGTGCCAAACAAAAGACTGTATATTTTATTCTAAAAGGAACAGGGAGCCTACACATTTCATTTTATTGAGTAGGAAGCTGACAAGTCAAGACAGTTGCTGGAGATCTGATAACAGAAACCACATGGAGGAACATAGATCATAGATAACAAGGGATGGGAGCAGAGAAATATAGTTTCTAAATGCAGTTGATCATGTAAAAAACGAGAGTGTTTTTAATCATTTGAACCTGGTTTTCTAGAGTCAAGAGCCACACTCTTATCATCAGATGCAGCCCAGGCAAAACTGTGAGCATGAATCACAGGATTTTAGTGAGAAGGAACATTTTGAGACTGTGTATTTCAATCCCTTAGCAATAGACACCTGAAGACGCAATATAGCTAGTTAGTGGAAGAGCAGAATTAAAGTTCAAACCACGATTCAATGATGTGCTCCAGTGTAGATGAAATTATATTCTTTGTCCTTCTTTTGGATACTTTCTTCCCTGCCTCTTTTCTCTTCTGCTGTCCCTCCCCAAGATGTCCAGTGTTTTCTTGCTAAAGGTTTGCTCCAGATCTCCCACTGAAGGGCCCCTGCTAAAAAATATCGTCTACAAATAAATTAGTAAGTGATTATTAAGTGTCTCCTTTGTACCAACATAATGCTAGGTTCTAGAAATACAAATTCCAAACTGAGACATTCCCAGGTATAACTGAACTTCCATTATATTGCATAAATATAACATGTTCACAGATTTAAAAAATACAGGATATATGGTACCATCTAAGCTGAGTTTTAAAGAGAGACAGAGATTCTAAAAGAAGAGGTGAGGAAAAAAGCATTTCAGGTAGGGAGGACTATTCATGCAAAGGAATGAAAATGGAATATCATGTATAAGGAATAGCAAGGGGGCTGGCGGAGCCAAGATGGCGGCTTAGAAGAAGCAAAGGGCCACAGCTCCCACACAAACACACTAAAAAACTCATAAAATGGGACGCTTAACAGATTTTCAAGCTCCAAAACTCTCCACAAGACAGAAAGCACATCTGTTGCTACAGGCAGCACAGCAGGCGAGGCTCTTCGCAGCAGTCTGGGAGCCA
>JAQQSW010000172.1:53890-77668 GCA_028646575.1 Pseudocheirus occidentalis
TGTGTGTGTGTGTGTTAAGGATCCCACCCAAAGAATAAATTTCAGAGAAATTACTGGCCTATAGTGATAGAGGGATAGATGGTGTATCCTCATCAGGGACTTTCTTATGGCAAAGGAAGTACAAGTCTAATCCCTATCCTTACTATTATAATAATATTAATAAGAACTTAAATAGAAAACTGTGGAAATGCCCTCTTAAATTTTGAAGTGATTGTCTTTCTGAATATACCAGCAAAAGCATGGCAAGATAATTTCAAATGTTTAGAAAAAATGCCTAAATTTCTCCATATCAGAAGGCAGAAAGTAGGATACTATCTCTTCTTGGAGTTGTGAAGAATGAAAATTAATTTTTGATTATTGAAACCTGTATTCATGTGTCTACAAAAATAAAAAAAAATACCTCAATATAATCATGGAGTAATCTCAAGATTCTTGGTCCATGGGTTAACCCTTTGTCCTTTCTTAGAGAGTGGTCCATTCTATTATAGCAAACACTAAAAATCAACAATCTTCATCTGGAGTCAAAACCCATTAGGAAAACGCAACCATAAATAGGGAAGATTTTAAAAGAACAATAAACTACCCAAGAACAAGTATGCCATGATGGAGAAGTAGTTGAGAGGGGATGAATTCATGACCTGCCCATATCGGAACAAATTCTATACAGACAGATCACGCATTCAACCAATCAATAATAGATAAGACTCCAGTTGCTCATGACTATATTTAGTTGAAGGTAGCTATGGCTTTTCCTTATATTCAGCTATATACAAGCCTAGTATGTATCTGCACTGAAAATTCAAATTATCCATAAGTCTTTTCTTTAATCTGGGAAGAATTCCACTTTTCATAAGCCTCCTTGACAATGAGAGACTAACATTATTTAAAATCAAAGAATTTAGAACTAGAAAGACTTTTACTCATTGCCTATTTTAATTCTTGTCCATAACAGATGAGAAAAATGAAGGCCAGAGAGAAGAAGCTAATGAAAGTAAAACCCAAGATTATACAGGCAGTAAGTTGTAAATTCCGCTTTCAAATTCAGATTCCCCTGATTCCAAATCTTCTGTGTTCCACTATACTGTGCTGCCCCATTTGTTTGGAATTCATTTTGTATCCATATAAGTTTCCTCATGTATCATTAAATTAAGATATTTAAATGGTTTTATCCCAAAGAAAGACGTTTTAAAATATGCATTTTCACCGAAGACAGTACTTCGACAAAATTCCACTTATGAAGTGGTGTCATTTTTAGAACAAGTTAATGGAAATAATTTAATTAGATCTTATAACCATCCTAAAACAAGCCAATCATATTTTAGTTATATTTTAATCATCTATAAAAATGAAATTTTCCCTTACTTTCAAATGAAGATCAATGGGGTATTTGATAGCATTTCATTTCAAGCAGAAAAAGATCAAGAGCAGCAGAGTCCTAGATGGCCTAGAAGAGTCATCACAGATTGGTTGAGTGTTGACTGTATGAATAATGGGAGTCCTAAATAACCTCTTCATTTTGAGCCTGTTATTCAGTCAAAGCAAAGGGAGAAAAAGAATGGATTATTACAGTAACTTCTGATGCTATCCTGCCTTGTCGATTGCCTTTAAGTTTATATACCCTGTCTCTTCATCTGTATTATAAACCTCAAGAAAGCACAATGGAAATCCCCACCTTCTTCTTTGCAGTTTCAACACCTACCACAGTGAACATGGGAGGTGCTCTGGATGATGAAGGGTTTACTCTATTTGCCACTAAGAAATTGACATCCACCCCAGAAATGAACGCCTCTGCTTTATCTGCCCTCCCTCTATTAAATTTAAGGAAACGAGGCAACATATTAGATAGGACATTGGGCCTGAAGTCTAGAAGGTAAGAACTGAAATCTGCTGTCAGACCCAAATTGTATAACCCTGGGTAGATGTTGTACCATCTGTATATCTCAGTTTCCTCAAATGTAAAATAAAGATAACAGCAGCACTTACCTCTGCGGGCTGTTTTAAGGATCAAATCAGATATTTTTTAAGTGCTTAGATTAGGTTTGGCACATTGCAAGTGCTTAATAAATGCTTATTCCTTCCCTTTCCTTGTCTCCTTCCTCCTTATTCCTTAACATCAGATGACCTGAGTCTTGTCCAGGTCCCAGACTTGACAGGTGCATATGGACTGTGAGTTAGTCTCCTAAATTCTCTCAGATCCTCATTGTTGCCTCATCTGTAAAATGTTGTGTAATAAATGACTGAATAATTTTATCTTGAGAACCAAATGGAATATAGTATTTTAAAGAGTACTGGAAATGTAAAGTATTTTCAAGCATACCTTTTGACTTAGCAATACTACTACCAGGTCAGTATCTCAAAAGAGATTAAAAGGACTTATATGTATAAAAATTTCCATAGCAGCACTTTTCTGGACATAAAGAATTCGAAATTGAGGAGATGCCCACCAATTGGGTAATGATGGAACAAGTCATGGCATGTAATTATGAATACAAGTACCACTATAAGAAATGATGAGCAGAATGCTCTCAGAAAAACCTGGGAAGACTTAGACAGGTTGATACAAAGTGAAATGTACAAGTATAAAATAACAGCAATATTGTAAGATGATCGGTTGTGGATAACTTAGCTGTTCTCAGCAATACAGCAATCCCTGACAACTCTGAAGGATTTAGGATGAAAAATGCTATTCATCCCCAGAGAATGAACTGATCATGTCTGGATGCAGAATGAAGCATGCTTATTCCTTAACATTCTTTTTTTTTCTTATTTTTCTTGAATTATTTTTATCTATGTTCACAACATGAATGTTATGGATAGGGTTTATAAGACTACATACACACATACACATATAATATATATGTATACATGAATATATATATATATATATATATATATATATATATATATATATATATATATGCCTTCATTCACAATGGAGGAGGGAAGGATAGGGTGGGAGGGAAAGAATTTGAAACTCAAAGTTTTAGTAGCAAATGTAAAAAATTGTTTTTACATGAAACTGTGAAAAATTAAATACTAATATTTTAAGACAATTTAAAGTATTTTGTGGATGCGTGTTTGGATGCAATTGTTTCAATATAAATGTCCTACTTGTGGTAGATTTCAAGTGGATGTTTATTCAAGGCTACACCTAAACAAAATTTTGAAGTAGTTAAAAATTATCTTTCTCATTCACATTTATTTCTCTATTTCACTGTTACTGAACTCTCAACCTCTCAGTCATCCTAAAATATTCATGCTACCATAATCTCTCCTTTAAAAGATGAAAGTGATTTGGGGGAAAAAATCTCATTCATTTAAGGTTTTTTAGGGACTCAATATAATGTTTTTACCACAAAAGAATTCAAGGTATCAGGGATGAAGAATGTTGCCTGACTTCCAAGACAGAAGTGATAGACTCAACATGCAAATTGATCTATACATTTCTGAACCTAGATTTTGTAGGAATTTGTTTTGGTTTATTATGATTGTATATTTTCAAATCATCTTTTTTTAAAGTGAGGACAATGAAAAAGAAAACTACTTGATAGTCTAAAAAGATAAAATAACCAATACAAAAAGACAAAGGAAGAAGGTAAAACGCTCCTCTTATTTGATTGAATTTCATTTAGCAATAGGAATGGAAGATATTCTTGATTCTCCTCAATATTCCTATGCATCAATCTGCCTATAAAAAAGTTTTTAACTTTAGCCCTGATGCTTTTTGAAGATATTGTCCCTTAATAACTAAGATTTGTTTTAATTTTAAAATGCTCAATAAACTAAACCAAAAGTAGCTTATATTTCTTTGGTGCTTTAAACTTTGCAGAGTACTATTTTCCTTATAACAACCTGATGAAGGAGTTAGTGCCTAGGGTGGCATCCATTTTTTCAGATGTGGTTTGGAGAGTTTAAAGTAATTACTCGAGTGTGCATTGGAGTAGAAACATGAACTCAGAATTCAGGATTCCCAAGTTCAACACTCCTTTTGCCCCACATACTTCTAGTTGCAATGTTCCTTTCAGAAACAATGTTCTAATCCATTGTTTTAGTTCTACTTGAAGAAAATATCTTATTGAGGATATGTTTTAGGATATCATGTGCTTTGCTGACAGAGAAGCACTGAAAATAAGTCCTCCATCACCAAAACATAGTGATAAACTAACAAAAGACAAGTTTTGAAACAAAATGAAATAAAACAAGATAATGACATTGCTTATCAATAAATTGAGGTTTTTATAAATAAATATGGAGGGTGGAGCCAAGATGGCAGAAAGGAAGTGGGAACTTTTTGAAGCTCCTAGAAGAATTCAGTCACTAAACTTTAAAAAGTGAATCTGAATGGATTTTCGAGTGACAGAATCCTTTGGGAAACAGAGCATGGCAGATTCCCAGCCCAGGAAAGTACCCACATAGATCTGGGGCAGGGGAGCAAGGAGCATACAAGGGCTGCAACAGCATGGACCTGAAATAAGACTACAGCAGAGTGAGAAGGAGCCCCAGCCAGTAGGCTCACCCAGACCAACTGCAGTTTGCAGTCATCTAACCGCAGGACAAGGAATCTATAGGAACTTGGTAAAAGAAAGTGCAGGGCCAGCAGCAGTAACAGCAGCTTCTCCTAGTGCCACTAGCCCACAGGCTGGATGTTTAATAATCACCTACTTGACCTTTCAGGAGCCAAGATGGCAGAGTAAAATCTAGCTGGCTGATACCCCCTCCCTGATTTAGAAAACCCCAGAGTAAAATCCTGAATTAGTGGAAATAGCCTCAGGCTTTGTAGACCAAGAAGAAGGGTGTAACTGAAGCAGTACAGAATCTGAAGTGAAGGGCAGGAGGGATTCCAGAAAGCTCCACCTCAGCTGACCTGCAAGAGCCCCCTAAGCCTAGGGGGGTGGAGCGAGAAAGCAATAAAAACACAAGCCCAGGTGTGTCTTAGGGGAATCTGCAGACACCAGCTCTGCCTGCCAGCAGCTGCTGAGCCTGCCTAAGCAGTATCCCAGAGGCACAGAGGTAGAAACCTCAAGTGGCTGGACCCTGGCTCCCCACAGGTTACTCATTGAGCTTCAGGGTAACTCAGGGGGAGCACTGAGAGTCCTAGCCTAGACACCCATAGGCTACAACACATAAAGTTAACAACCAAACCCCTACCTCCCAGCATGACAAGCATGGTACATATATATCCCCAGATGCAGATATCCATTCTAAAAATTCAGGACGTAGACAATCACAATGGGCAAGAAATAACCTGTGAAATCAAGAATGATACTGTCCTATCATAGTGAGCTAGAATAACAAATTCTGAGGACAACATGGACTCTATATTCACAACTGAGACAGGAGAAAGGGATATGAATGGCTCTCAACCCCAAAAAGCGTTCTTGGAGGAGCTCAAGAAAGACATTGAAAGCCAAATTAGAGAGGTAGAAGATAAATTTAAATCTACAGTGACCGAACTGGAAAAAAAAATCTCACTGAAGAAAACAAATCCTTAAAAAATAAAATTGGTGAATTAGGGTGGGAGGTTCAAAAGCTAACTGGAGAAAACACCTCCCTAAAAATGAAAACAGAATACATTAAAAAGGATCTTTAAAAACTTCCTGAAGAAAATAATTCACTAACAATTATAATCAGTCAAACTGAACCTAAGGATTCTATGATGCATCAAGAGTCAGTCAAACAAAACATAAAGATTGAAAAATTAGAAGAAAGGGTAAAATATCTCAATGGAAAAACAACTGACCTGGAGAATAGATCCAGGAGAAATAATCTAAGAATTATGGGTCAGCCGGAAAGCCATGATGAAAAAAGCAGCTTGGACAACATCCTCCAAGGGATTGTCAAAGAAAAACTGCCTTGAGGCCCTAAAGTTGGAGGGTAAAATAGTTCTTGAAAGAATTCACTGGACTCCCCCTGAAAGATATCCCAAATCGAAAACTCCAAGAAATATAGTAACCAAATTCCAGAGCTACAATGTCAAGGTGAAAATGCTGCAAGAAGCCAAAAAGAAACAATTCAGATATTGTGGAACTACATTCAGGATTGCACAGGGCCTAGCAGCTTCTACATTAAAAGATCAGAAGGATTGGAATTTGATATTTCATAAGGCAAAAGAGCTAGGACTGCAACCAAGGATCACCTACCTGGCAAAACTGACATTGTTTTGACAAAACTGACAATCTGGTATAATCTTTCAGGAAAAGGGATGGCCATTTACTAAAATAAGGGACTTCCAGACATTTCTGATGAAAAAGACAGAGCTCAATGGAAAATTTGATCTCCAATTACAAGACTCAAGAAAGACCTAAAAAGGTAAACAAGGAAAACACACGCTAACACACACACACACACACACACACGCTCACACGCACACACACATAACTTGGGAGTCAATAAAAGCAAACTGTATGCATCCCTACATAAGAAGCAGATACCCATCAATACTGAAATTATATAATTATTATGATATTTGAAAGAGATATACATAGATAGAGGTCATGGGTATAAATGAACTAATCTGATGATGAAAAACCTTATTAAGGGCACAAAGGGATTGTAATGTGAGAAAAGGAAAGGATGAGGCAGAAAAAGATAAACTATGCCTCCGGTAGAGCTGTAAAAACATACTATAAGAGAGGGAAAGAAGGGAGGGAGATGGATATCATTATGAACTTTATCCTCACTGGTTGTGGTTCAAAGAGGGATCATCATAATTTAAGTTTAGGATTCAAATGTGAAAAGACACAAAACCTTATTATAATAGAGGGAAAGGAGGGAGGGAGCAGAACACTGTACAGAATTTACTCTCATCAGTTTGGGTTCAAGTAGGGAATAACATACTCTGTTGAGTATAAAAATCCATTGTGCCCTACAGGTAGTAGGAGGGGCAAGAGGATTAAAAAGAGGGGGTGATTAGAAGAAAGGAAAATAGTAGTAAGGGGGAAAGAGTAGGTAAAAGGGGGGCACAAGGAGGGAATACTGAGGGAGGTGGTGGTCGAAAGAAAAACTCTTAAGGAAGGGAAAGGAGCAGAAAGACACAAAAATATAAACAGGGGAGAGAATAGTATTTAGGAAAAGACACAGATAGTAATCATAACTGTGAATATCAATAGGAAGAAATCTCCCATAAAACTGAGACAGATAGCAGAATGGATTAAAAACCACAATCCTACAATATACTGTATACAAGAAACACATTTGAAACAAAGGGATACACACAAAGAGATAAGGAAGGAAACTATATCCTGCTAAAAGGCACCATCAAGAATGAATCAATGTCATTGCTTAACATATATGCACCAAGTGGTTTTGCATACAAATTCCTAGAGAAGAAGTTAAAGGAATAAGAGGAAAAATTAGATAGAAAAACTATACTAGTTGGGGACCTCAATCTCCCCCTCTCTGAACTTGATAAATCCAATTCAAAATAAACAAGAAAGAACTTATGGAAGAAAATAGAATTTTAGAGTGGTTAGACATGATAGATCTCTAGATAAAACTGAAAGCGTATAAAAATTAGGAATATACCTTCTTCCCAGTAGTACATGGCACATACACTAAAATTCACCATGTACTAGGGCATAAAAACCTCAAATTCAGTGCAGAAAGTCAGGAATATTAAATGCATCCTTCTCAGATCATGATGCAATAAAAATCATATGCAATTAAGGGCCATGGAAAGATAGACTAAAATCTAATTGGAAACTAAATAATTTAATCCTAAATAATGAGTGGGTCAAACAAGAAATTATAGAAACAATCAGTAACTTCATTCAAGAGAATGGCAATAATGACACAACATATCAAAACTTGTGGGTTGCAGCAAAGGAAATTCTTAGGAGACATTTTATATCCCTGAATGCATACATGAATGAATTAGAGAAAATGGAAGTCAATAAACTGGTCATGTAATTGAAAAAGCTAGAAAAAGAAGAAATTAAAGATCCCCAAATAAATACTAAATTAAAAATAAAGAAAACCAAAGGAGAGATCAATAAAATTGAAATTAAGAAAATTATTGAATTAATAAATAAAACTAAGAGCTGGTATTATGAAAAAGACAATAAAACTGATAGACCTTTAGTCATTATGATTAAAAAAAACAAAGAACAAAACCACATTATGAGCATCAAAAATAAAAAGGGTGAATCTACCTCCAGTGAAGAGGAAATTAAAATAATAATTGAGAATTGTTTTGCTCAATTGTATACACATAAATTTGACAATCTTAGTGAAATGGATGAATATTTACACAAAAATATAAGTAGCCCAGATTAACTGAAGAGATAGTAAATTACTTAAATGAACCCCTATCAGAAAAAGAAATTGAACAAGCCATCAGTGAACTCCCTACAAAAAAAATCTCCCAGGCCAGATGGATTTACTAGCAAATTCTATCAAAAATCTAAAGAACAATTGATTTAAACACTCTATCAATTATTTGGGAAAATTGGTGGAGTCCTACCAAATTCTTTTCATGACACAAATGTGGTACTGGTACCTAACTTAGGAAGTGACAAAACAGAGAAAGAAAATTATAGACCAATTTCCCTCATGAATATAGATGGAAAATTTTTAAATAAAATACTAGCTAAAAGACTACAGCACCTTATAACAAGAATAATACACTTTGATCAGGTAGGATTTATTCCAGGAATGCAAGGATGGTTTCATATTAGGAAAACCATTAGAATAATTGATCATATCAACAATAAAACTAGTATGAATGCCTCAATAGATGCAGAAAAGGCTTTTGACAAAATACAACATTCATTCCTATTAAAAACAATAGAGAGTATAGGAATAAATAGAGTTTTCCTTAAAATAATAAGTATCATCAATTTAAAGCCATCAGCTAGTATTATATGTAATAGGGATAAACTAGAAGCATTCCCAATAAGATAAGGGGTGAAGCAAGGATGTCCACTATCGCCCCTCTTATTCAATCTGGTACTAGAAGTATTAGCTGTAGCAATTAGAGATGAAGAAGAAATTGAATGAGTCAAATAAGACAAAGAAAAGACTAAGTTACCACTCTTTGCATATGATATGATGATATACTTAGAGAATCCTAGAGAAGCAAGTAAAAAAAAACCAACTACCTGAAACAAACAAATTTAGCAAAGTTTTAGGACATAAAATAAACCCACATAAATCCTCAGCATTCCTAAATATTTCTAACAAAGTCCAACAATGAGAGATAGTAAGAGAAACCCCATTTAAAGTTACTGTAGACATTATAAAACATTTGGGAATATATCTGCCAAAACAAAACTAGTACTTATATAAAGACAGCTACAAAACACTTTCCACACAAAACTAGTACTTACATGAAGACAGCTACAAAACACTTTCCACACAAATAAAGTCAGATCTAACTAACAGGAAAAACATCAATTGCTCATGGCTAGGTAAAACTAATATAATAAAAATGACCATTTAACTTTAATTAAATTATATGTTTAGTGCCATACCAATCAATCTACCAAAAACTTACTTTATAGAGCTAGAAAAAATAGTAACAAAATTCATTTGAAAGAGCAAAAGGTCCAGAATACCAAGGCAATTAATGAAAAGAAATGGTAAGGAAGTTGGCTTAGACATAACAGATTTTAATCTGTATTATAAAGCAGCAGTCATCAAAACTACTTGGTACTGGCTGAGGAATAGAGTAGTGGATCAATGGAATAGATTGGGTACACAAGAGTCAGCAGTCAATGACTATAGTAATCGACTGATAAACCCAAAGATCCCAATTTTGGGGATAAGAACTCAATATTTGGCAAAAACTGCTGGGAAAAGTGGAGTATAGTATGGTACAAACTGGGCATAGACCATTATCTAACACCATATAACAAAATCAAGTCTAAATGGGTACATGATCTAGGTATAAAGGCTGATATTGTAAGCAATGTGGGAAAGCAAGAAATAGTTTATCTGTCAGATTTATGGAGAAGGGAAGACTATATGACCAAACAAGAGTTAGCATTATAAAATGCAAAATGGATAATCTTGATTACCTTAAATTGAAATGTTTCTGTACAAACAAAGCCAAAGTAACCAAGATTAAGAGGGAAGTGGGAAATTGGGAAAGAATTTGTACAACCAATGTCTCTGATAAAGGTCTCATTTCTAAAATATACAAAGAATTGAGTCAACTTAAGAATACAAGTCATTTTCCCATCTGATAAACAAAAGATATGAACAGGAAATGTTCAGAGGCAGAAATTAAAGATATCTATAAGCATATGAAAATGCTCTAAATCACTAATGATTAGATAATTGCAAATAAAAAGAACTCTGAGGTACTACATCTCACTGGCCAGATTGGCTAAGATGACAAAACAGGAAAATGACAAATGCTAGCGAGGAATATGTAAAAACTGGAACATTAAGGCATTATTGGTGGAGTTGTGAACTGATTCAACCATTCTGGAGAGCAATCAGGGACTATGCCCAAAGGGCTATAAATAATTACATACTCTTTGCCCCAGTAATACCACTTGTATCCCAAAGAAATCATAGAAGTGGTAGGAAGACCCATGTGTTCAAAAATATTTATTGCAGCTCTTTTTGTGTGGTATAGAATTGGAAGTTAAGGAGTTAAGGGGATGCCCATCAATTGGGGAATGGCTGAACAAGTTGTGGTACATGAATGTATTGGAATATTATTGTGCTATAAGAAATGAGGAGCATGAGCACTTCATATTTGCCTGGAGTGGCTTATTCCAACTAATGCAGAGTAAGAAAGACAGAACCAGGAGAAATTTGTATACAATTAAAGACTCAATATATGTGTGACAACCAACTTTGATAGATTGGACTCATGATGGAAGGAGATGTTTACATTCAGAGAAAGAACTTGAAAGAACAGAGTTTGAACACAGACTGAAACAAACTGCCTGCTCTCTTTCTTTTTCTTTTTTGGTTTTGTTTCTTCTTTCCCATTGTTCATTCCAAAGGTTACAGTCCTTCTTTACAACCTGACTAATGTCTAATGTGAAAGCATGCCACTGTGGGCCGGGGTGGGGAGGAGGGGGTCTTGGGGGAACAGGAAAGAAAGGAAGGGGGAGAAAATTTGAAACTCAAGGGATTGTGGAACTGAATGTTGTAAACTAAAAAAAGTAAACAAATTAATAAGGACGAAAAGAATTCAATAGACAAAAAAATAAAAAAAGATATGAAAACTTTAGGATATCACTGTATATACCTTCTATTTCAAATGAACAATATTGTGCTTCTTAGGTTGAAAATGAATTATTCTAAGTTACTGATTTAAAAACTTTTCAGCTGCATTTTCATAGTCATTTCCTGCTTATTTCCTTTTTGGAGAAAATGAATCCTAGCCAGGATGTTTTCATTGTAGCTTAATTGCATGAATATTTTAGATTTGAGCCTAACTGCTTTGTGACTGTAAGACAAGAAAACTTTAGCAATAAATGAAGAATTGAGATGAAGGTGACAATGTGAGCAAGTTTATAAAAAATATATATATATTGTCAAGTTCTACTTGACTTTACTACACTGAGTTTCCTCTCAGGGCAACTGGTGTTATGGGCAGAACATCAGAGTCCAGTGATTAGCTTCTTCTACTTGATGAATCTCTTCCTTTCCTTTTCTTCTTCCCCCACTAGTCCCTGGAAAAAATTCTCCCTAATAAATTGCTAACTTGAAAAAAAGAAGGAAAAAAAAAACAAGGAATCCAGGCCCACTATAAGGTTTCTCTCAAGATATTGTTTTATGAACTCTAATGCTGATTGAAATATAATTGTTCCTTTTTTCTCTTTCTTTTTCTGAACATGGCTGATAAAGAAATATATTTTTCATGAAAAACATAAAGTTATACCTGAGTCCCCCATTCCCCCCCCCAAAGAAAGATATTGTCTTAACAATTATCTAAATCTTTCATACTTAGAGGAATATGCTCTTCGTTCATTTTTTGGTCATCCAAACTTTTCTCAAGCTTCTGTAATATGACCCTGGACCTACCATTCACTGAAAATGTTATCTTAAAAGCTGTTAACTTCTTAATTGCTAAATCCAAGATCTTTTCTCAGTATTTCTTCTCCTTAATCTTTTCTCAGTATTGACTGCCCCTTCTGAATATTTCCTTCTTTTGGGGCCTGAAGTATCTTTTTGTTCCCTATCTGATTGCTCCTTATGTGATCCACAGGTTAAATAAGGGGTGAATGCTCCCCAACCTTCTGCTCTGCACTTGGTACTTTACTGTGCTGTCTCCCTTTGCAATGTAAACTATATGTATAATTTTGGTTGTTACCAAAGAGGTTTAGAGATGATTTCAATAAATCTACCTTCAATCTATCTTCTGCATACTAATGCTTTATATTTTCTTTCTTCCCATCTTAGAATCATGTGGACAAATCAAAATTATCCTGTCCAACACAACTCATCATCTTTCTCCCCACTACTGAAGTCAGCTATTTCCTCCTATGTTCCTATTTCTTTTGATGGTATGACTATCCTCCCAATCACCCACGTACAAAATGTCAGTGACATCTTCCCTGTTTCAACCTCCACATCCAGTCAGTTGTCAAGTCTTTCAAAACATCCCTCACATGTATTACCATTCACATCTACTACCACACTAGTTAAAGTCTTTCTGTGGAGTATTGAAAATTCTTCCTAACTGGCCTCTGTTACCTCACATACCCTTTCCAATCCATCCTTCATACAGCTGCGCATATGTCCCATATGTCCCATATTATATTAATAGGAAAATCTAATCCTGTCATTCCAATAATAATAATGAATCTTCAGGAGCGACTAGGTGGCACATTGAATAGAGCAACAGCCTTGGAGTTAGGAATACCTGATTTCAAATCTGGCTTCAGACACTTAACACTCACAAACACACACACACACACACACACACACACACACACACACACACACACATACACGCAAATCCTAGCCATATGACCTTGGGCAAATCACTTAACCCCAATTGCCCTCCCCGCCAAAAAAAGGCAAAATAATAATAATAATAATGAATCTTCAGTGACTCCTTATTAACTCTAGTACAAAACACAAACTTCTAAGACTATTACAACTCCCTCTCCCAGGATCCTTTTCCACACTTACATTATTTCCTTCCAAGCATTCTGTATTCCAGCCAATCTAGCCTGCTCCTTGTTCAGCCAAGCTCAATAATGTCATCTCCTGTCTCTATGATTTTGCTAAGGCTATCATTATTCCTAGAACATACTCTGATTGTCTCCCTCTTACAATTACTGGTTTCCTTAACAGCTTATATGGTCTGCCTCTTTTGGGAGATCTGTCTGGATTTCCCCAGTTGTTAGGATTTTCTATATCACAAAATGACATGGAATTGAATTCTCAAAATACATGTTGTATTACACACATCTCTAGTAGGATATAAGTTCCTTTATGAAATTTCATCTTATAAATATCTTTTGTTTTAAAATGGTAAGTTCTGGAGACATTGTCTCTTTACTTTCCTCATTCTAGCCAATGAAGGCATGTATACAACATTCTGCTGTAGTAAGACCTTGATTTCTGTCATTTTATTTATGAGGTCCTAAACATAGGCGATATTTAATTTTTGTTGAATTGCATAGAAACTTTACTTCTTAATGACATCATACATTTAACTATAATGAGGAAGGAATGATTAAATGTGATTTGTTATCTCAAAAACAAATTACTTACTGAGAGTGAACTTATTGAGAGGAACTTATTGAGAGTTCCTAGGCACTGTGCTAAATGCTGTTGGGTGAGAGGCAGGCAAGAAATGGATCTTACGTTCTAGTAGACAGTAAGACATATAGAGATAACTATTGAAATTGAAAAGATATGAGGTAAATACCATAAGAGAGTTATGAGGCGTTGTAGGAATTTAAAAGCCTTAGTGGTCACTACTAACTAAGATGATCAAGGAAGGTTTCATAAAGTAGGAAGGGATTGATCTTGAAAGGTAAGGAGGATTTTAAGAGATGGGAATGATAGGAGTATCTTCCAGAAGTATAGAATGGCAAAAACAACAAAACAGAGTGGGAAATTTTAATATGTGCTATAAGATGAGGAAGAAGCTCCATACATCCAGAGCACAGACAAATACCCGATTTTGATTAATGGGTGAATTTCTTATTTTTACTCACTAAGATGATTTGACAGATGATATTTCTTTCCATATAATCCAGTTACAGTATATCAGCATATAATCTAAAAACATGATACATTTTTTCCTTTAGTCATGGTATTATGAAGGTGAAAAGGAAAAAAAAATCAGGTTAAGGTACAATGATATGGTAAAAGTGAAGCATGAAATAAATGAAGTGAATGAAATAATCAATAAAAATCTCATGGTAAAGAACACTTCATTATTGAAATCATTATACACATATAATATGTATATATACATATATAATCATTAAAGAATCAGTTCAAATCATTACGTAGGTTTAAGAAAGCAATAAATTTAATTTAATAAAATATTTCTACTTTAAATTTTCTACCCCCAATAAAATGAAAGAATTGAAATTATGTCCTGATATATGTGTGTGTGTGTGTGTTTATTTTTTTAATCTAGGTACTACACTGTCCTAAAAGATGCTAATTGGTAAAGGGAACACGGAATCAAGAAGATAACTATTTTAAAATAGAACATAGGAATGTTAATTTTCTGGTTGAAATGGATTACAAAAAAATATATTGTTCACAGGCTGGCAAAGCAATATCACATTGTTTTGGCATCTAACTTGAGATTAAATTGAAGACAATACTGATCACTATGTTTTATTATGCATAGTCAGTAGAGCTGTAGATCATGGGGAGAAGTACTGAGATTCAAAGGAGTTACATGTAAATTATGACTAAAACTTCACTTTCGTAATTCCAGAAATCATTAAATTAACAAGTACTTGTTAAGTGCCTGTTATTTGTAAAGAATTGTTCTAAACACAATACAAAAGAGAAATCGAAGTCCCTATGCTTAAGGATCATATGTTCTAATAAGGGAAGTTAAACCTATACACATAGGTAAGGATAAAAAAGTTAGAGAAAGGGAAAGCACTGACAATGAGGGTAAGGTGAAGATCATAGGCAGCTTTGTGGAACAGGTGGCACCTGACCTTGGTCTGGATGAAGACAGGATTTGAGAGGTAGAAATGAAGAGGGAATGAAATGTAATTATATCAGATGTGTTGTGCATGGAGACAGCAAATAGAATGTCAAATCCAGAGAACAGTTAGTCAATTTCATATAGAATCTAGAGTACATAAAGGGAATTAACATAAAATAAGGGTGAAAAAAAATGTTGAGCCCAAGTATACATTTCCTTAAATGACTAAGGAGAAGAGTGCATTTTTATTCTTCATGTGACCAAAAGAATACATGGAACTCTAGTTAGTTACTAATAAGAATATGCTAGAACTATCTAGGAAAAGAACTAAGTTTCTTTTTGTTTGTTTGGTCTTTTTGGAGGGAAAAGCAGGGCAATTTGGGTTAAGTGATTTCCCCAAGATCACAGAATTAATAATGTTGGGTGTCCGAGGCTGAATTTGAACTCAGGTCCTCCTGACTCCAGGGTTGATGTTTTATTCACTGCACCACCTAGCTGCTGCCCCTAGAACTAAGTTTTTTAAGCTCACTTTTTCTTGTTTATTGATTTAATAACTAATACGAGGGGAGAGAAGAATGACTCTCCATCTAAGTCCATTGCTAAGTCCAGGACTTAGTAAAGTCCTGTTTAGAGCACAATGAAGAAACTAACTGGCTAATGAGTGGACTAGTGACTCACCTGAGCCCAAGATCTCTTCAATGAAGATGTGAAGAAACTGCTTCTGTAGAAGTAGATCAACAACTTCTGGGGAATTTAGTCTTAGAGCATTTCTTGTAGATCTAACAGGTGAGATGACCAGAATACAATGAATCTTCTTTAGTCTTTGCCAAAGATCAGATTCGACCAAAGGTCTTTGAAACTTCGCAAGATGGTTCTCTCTATAGATTTTAACACTGCTTCTAGACTGTGTGTGTGTGTGTGCACGCGCATGTGTATCTCAACATTTTAATCTACAAATAAAAATATTTAGTACATATTACACAAATATTTTGATGATCTCTATATTTTACCATCATTACTATGCTTATTTTCAATTTCCTATTAAAATATTTTCTGTATAGCTTAATATCAAAATACATTAACTGTACTTGAAAAGTAATGACTTAAAAGATAAAAAGTTTTGCTAAGGTGTAAAAGTATAAGCTTACTCTCCTTAGTAGTATCCTTTACAAATATCTTAGGAGACTGAGAATACCCTAGAGTCTGCTGCATTCTTTGGAACTGTCTCATTATATTTGACACCAAGTAGGTAACACATACAGGTATACCCACACATACCGCACACATACACATATATACTCATCATGTTTATGACCACTGCCTTCTCCAAAATACAACTTCAACATTTTATGTAGCAGATGTTGGTGGTTAAATAAAATTATCATATTGTCATCGAAGGTGACATATGTTCAAATATCAAAATGAATTAGGTAAGCACAAAATGCTCTAGGATTTCAGAAAGGAGTGAGATCATCATGGGCTACATTGGTACAGAAAGATCTCCTAAAATGGTGTTTTAACTGGATTTAGGCATGAGCAGTGGTGGGCAGAGCATACCAGGAAGTGGGGGAAACACTAACGTCTTTAGGGCACAATGAAGAAACTCATTGACTAGAATGGAGTGTTTACATTGAAGAAGAGTAAGAAATACAAGAAGTTTGCATCATTTGGATGGGACCAGACTAGTATGTCCTAAATTCCAGGATAAGACAGTAAGTCATAATCTCCCTGTGACATTTTGAATTGTTGGCTTCTTTTGTTATTTAATTCTTTATATGTTTTGTTCCTTAAAATAAATCAAAGGTTCTTAACATGGGGACCAATAAATTTCATTTTTTAAAAAAGTTTGATAATTATGTTTCAATAAAATTGATTTCTATTATTATTCTGAGTATTTTATTTTGTGAATTTATAAAAACAGTTTTTTGAGAAAGGATATAGATATAGATATAGATGGATAGATAGATAGATAGATAGATAGATATACTATTTTAGACTTCTGAAGGATTCCATGAAACAGAAAGGCTGATAACTTTGTTCTAAATTATACATTCTCTGACTGTTAAAAACATATTTTATATTCTTTTATAATTCCCCCACAGCTACGTAAACATAATTGAATTTTAATAAATATTAATTGAATGAATAGAATAGAAAATAGAGGAAACCATGTTAATTATTATAGAGAGAAATTGGTTTTTAATAAGTAAGCAAGAAAAGAACCTTAGAACTTCCACAGAACCACATTATCATCAAATGTTAGTAGGGACCTAAGTTAATCAATGTTGGGCAACACTATATTGATTGAAGGTAGAAGAAATGGTCTGCTCATTTCACTTATATTTTGCAAAGTGACAACAAAGCTTTCTATCCACTGTATTTTGAGCTAAGAATGTTCTTGTTATTACTCAGTCACCAAAAAGACAATTCTCCAGATTTAAAATTCTCCAGTCTTAAAAATTCTGCACCTGAATTTCTCTTTTACTACCTGGTCTCAAACTGGAAACTCTTTTTCAGCAAAAGTTCCCCTGACTAATAGCAAATGAGTCTATACTAGCTAATTAGATTAGCACCAACA
Source organism: Pseudocheirus occidentalis (assembly GCA_028646575.1). Classification (NCBI taxonomy): domain Eukaryota; kingdom Metazoa; phylum Chordata; class Mammalia; order Diprotodontia; family Pseudocheiridae; genus Pseudocheirus; species Pseudocheirus occidentalis. The sequence continues at coordinate 71,566 of JAQQSW010000172.1, forward strand.
AGTTAGAAGATAAAGAACACATAATATTGAGGAACGGAAATAACCCTCTATTTTTACCCAATTACAGATTTTTTAAAAAAAGCAGAATATAACCTAAGGAAAAAACTGTTCAAAATGAGCATAATTCATCAAACCCTGATAAGTATAATTAGAAAGTCCAAGTCTTTCCATGAGGTAAAGGGAAATTGAAAACGTCAGTATGGTGGTCCCTCTCTGAGATACAAATTTATTGGTAAATGAAATCATTTTTTATGATCGAGTATCTTCAGGAGGCCAAGGCTGTATAGCCAAAGGATGGTGAAGTAATGTGAGAAATGAAGGTGTCTAGTTCTACTCTTTCCAGTTTTCTAAATATAGGCACTGAAATGAATCTCGTTTGAACTACGTGGTGGAAACAATTTGCTGTTGGAAGCCTATGGGGAAAGAAATATACAAAGATACGACCTATTATTGGGAGAAGGAGCTGGGGTGGTGGGTGAGGCACTTGGACCTAAATGCTAAATGTCTTTTTTTTTCTTACCCAAATATCTTGCAGAGTTGGCCTTGTATTCTCAACACTATAGTAACGGAGTTGAAGCTCTGGCAGCCTCTAAGGAAGGACAAAGTTTTTAGTACGTCTGTTTTCCAAGTGCCAGCCTAGCTCGCTGGCCATTTGATACATTTTGGAATCATGGCAACCGTTTTAAAAGAATGGAAAGGTCATTAATGACATCACTACAGGGATTTAAGGAAAAGGTTGAGCTTTGAAATAGCTCTTAACGGATAGACAGGATTTGAAAGGAAAAGAAATGGAGGCATTCCACGCAGAATCAAATGAGTTCCTTGAGACAGACTGGAAATTCTTTACACGCTACTTCACTTATTTTCCATGATATCATTTGTCAATACATGACACATAGTAGGCAATGAAGGAAGAGGAGAAGAAGAAGAAGAAGAAAAACAAAAACAAGAAAGATGAGAACAAGAAGAATAAGAAGAAGGAAAAGGGAATTCTAGTAATACCAAGAATTTATATAACACTTTAAGTTTTTCAAAGCAATACATACATGTTAGCTCATTTTAACTTCACAATCATGTTGGGGGGTAGGTACTATTGTTATGCCCATTTTACAGATAAGGAAACTGAGGCAGAAAGAAATAATGTGATTTACCCAGGATCACACAGATAATAAGCACCTGAAGCAAGATCTTAACACAGGTCTTCCTGCTTCCAGGGCTAATGCTATAACCATTATGCCACTTGGCTGCAATGAATAAATATTTGTTTAACTATAGAAAATTTAATATCAAAGGGGCAAAAAGAATATTCAGAAGATGGTGTGGTGAATAGTTCTAAAAGGTCACTGAGAAATCAAGAAAGATGAGGACTGGGAAGAGACCATGATTGGAAAGGTGATTGGTTTAAGTCAGTGGTTCTCAATCTGGGGGTCACGACCCCTTTGGGGGTCAAATGATCCTTTCACAGGGGTCACCTAAGATCATCAGAAAATACATATTTCCTATGGTCTTAGGAACGGAGACACAGCCCCTCTATCTATCTCCCGGCGGATCTGCCCACATGCAGATACACCCACATACGAGTATTAAAGGGTCATGGCATTAGGAAGGTTGAGAACCACTGGTTTAAGAACACATTTAGTCTTAGAATGTAACATTTATTCCACATGGGACTTAACATTTGCCCTCTCACTGATGCCTCCTATATAAATAAATAAATAAATATATATATATACTTTTTTTCTATTTGTATTTCAGGCATTTAACTTATTGCTTGATATACAGTATGCTTATATTAATTTTTTTAAGTGTTCATTCCCTTGCATGAGATAGAATATGATGGTATTTTCTGACTCCCTAAAAAGATAGCCCATTTCAGATTTGGCCAGGTATATTTACCATAATTAAAAGGTTTTTCCCACCCCTACTCTTTACTGTCTCTGAACTTCAAAATCATACTTCTATTTGTCATACTGAATTTTCCTCATTGTAGGGCCTTCTTGTCCTAGAACCATTCCTGTGGCCTACTCACCACAGAATATACTTTCTTTTTTTATATTACCAACTAATATATATTATTGACATGTACTATTACAAATTTTGAATTAAGGGTTAAGCATAAACTTATTTACAGATCTGTGAGATCACATTCTTTTTTTTTTTTAACAGAATATCCTTACACAAGCTTTGTTCCCCTCCACCTTCTCCCACTGATGAATGCTTTATGGAGTTTACATTTTATGAAAGTACCCAGTCCTACCTGCTTTCACTCCCTACCTTGCCCTATTCCTAACTTTCTCCATCCCCTAAAATCATGTCCTTGAGCCAAGTACCTTCACCTTCTTCCTTTTCTTCCACTCCAAACACACAAACCCTGTTTCTTAGATTCCTTTCATTAAGTTGTCTTCTTGTATTAGAATATAATCATCTTGAAAGCAAAAACAGCCTTTTTTAATGGTGTTCATCATGGTACCTGAGACAGAGTAAAGACCTAATAAATGTCCTTCCTTCCTTTCTTCCCCAAAACGGTGGTGTTGGACAACCCCATATCCAAAATAAGTTGTGATGAGACTTAGAAGATGTAGATTAGAACTGGAGTAAACCTGCTTTAAGAAACACAAAAGAAGGAAATTCTTGTTGCTCTTTAAGGAGTTAGGGATGACACAAAAGGAAATAAATTACTTGAAGAGTAGTTTCACCTCAACCACCAAACTGATGATGTATGGACACGTTGAGTAGAATTCATCGTGGAGACAACACTACATTTCATCTATTGACAGGTCAAACCAAACTTCCTTCATACCTTATCTAGAACCTGGCATATAACATATACTTAACAAATGTTTATTGAACTGAGTTATATTATATTGAAACTTGTGTTTAGCTTTCCTAGAATCTGAGTGGGACAGTTATATAATGATATCCTAACCAGATAGGCAAATTCTTAAACTTCCATCTACTCTGTTTATGAAAAAAGTTATTCTCTGTGCTTTTGATATTTTTCTTTTTCCTCTGTGAAACCCTAAAAATAGGGAAAAAGGGAGGAGGGCAAAGAACTGGCAGGCAATGAAGAGGTAATCAGAATGAAACAACATCCACTTGTATTCACTTCAATTTAACAAGAATACTGTAAGCATTAAATGAGGTGCTGGGCATGCAAATATATATAAATCATTTCTACTCTAAAAAAGTTTACTTCCTGGTGATATTTCATAAAAAAAAAAATCTTCTCAAGGTCAAGGACCCAATGAAAAAGCCACAGTTTCCCTGATTCATAGTTGGTAATAATGCTACATTTTACTTTAGATCTGCATCGTTCAAGGTTTATGACATCAGGTTAGAGGCCATAGATTTCCTGACCAAACTGCTTCTCTTGCATTTGCTCTCCCACCCTGAGAAATGACTTTCACCTTTTTCTGATAAGAATATCTAAACTGTATTGACTTCCATCTCTCATTACGTCTGATAGGCTATGCAGATCATCTCACACTTATATATAGAACTCTCCATGACCTTCTATATTAGCGGTTCTCAACCTGTGGGTCGCGATCCCTTTGGGGGTTAAACAGAGTTGCCTAAGACCATCAGAAAACACATATTTCCAATGGTCTTAGGAAACAAGACACCGCTCCTCTATCCATCTCCAGGCAGGTCCGCCCACATGCAGATATGCCCACATACAAGTATTAAAGGGTTGCAGCATTAGAAATGTTGAGAACCACTGTTCTAAATGAATGTTTACCTGTCCGAGACACTATATCTAAGGTCAAAAAGAATTAATAAATTAAAACTCTCTACTACTATATTTAGGAATGCCCTTTCTCACTTCAGAAGGGTGGTAAGCAAATTTATTGCCTATCACAACAACTTGGTTCACTTCAAACATGACTTTTTATAAAAAACTTGAAAAACATGGTTACCACCAGATGATGTTTTTCTGTAGTTACCTTTCAAATATTGTTCCCATAGGCAAAATTTCCCTGAGGAAATTGGAGGCAACATTTTCCACTTACTATTTGTGTGACCCCTACTCATCTGCAAAATAAGGGTTTGAAAATATATGGCTTCCAAGGTCCCTTTTTGAGTTCTAAACTTATGAAACTATTAATCTTACAATGAAGCCAACAATTTGGGGTGGGGATAAGGGTGGAATAGAGTTGCACGAATGGAGAATTGACAACTATTGAGTGTAAGGAAACAGATTTGATTATTCTCTTGTTCTTTTGTAACACAAAATCTTCCAGATAGGTAATTAAGCCCTTCTCCAATCACTTGAGGCCACTCCCATGCTTTACCAGTCTTTCTTAAAATAGACTTAGCTCATTCCTAAATGTACCTCTAAGTTGTCACCCACCAAAAATATTTATAGATTAGCAGGAGAAAACATTTTTCAACATAGTCATGGCTCTTGGAAGAAATCAGATTGCCTCTAGTACCTAGAAGGTCAGGAAGGATATGAGTTTTAAAAATGGTCAGAGGAGTATACATACAATATATCTGCCCTAGAGCTAGAAGAGTACTTTAACCAATGCCATGCCACCATGAGAAGGGTTAGGGGAGGAATACAGTGGGCAATGAAGGTAATATAAAAGTAAAACAGATCAATAAAAATTACATTATTAAAAAAAGAAAAAAACTGATGAGTGAGTAATTTAAAACGTATAAAAGTAGGGCTGCTGTAGCAAAATCCTGGACTACATAATATACAATCAAAAGGTTCAATTAAGTTTCTGTTTGGATCAACAGTAACATTATATCAATTCCATATTAGTCTCCTACTAATTAACTAACAATAGAATCTCCTACCCAAGCAAACACATGGAAGGAAGGAAGGAAGCAAGGAAGGAAGGAAGGAAGGAAGGAAGGAAGGAAGGAAGGAAGGAAGGAAGGAAGGAAGGAAGGGAGGAAATGTAAGTTTCACTTTTGGGGTAAGCACATACATTATTATGCCTTCTTAATCTACAGTGTTACTGCCATCATTCCTTACAGTACCCTTTTTTTACTTTGAATAAGAAATGCAAATTCGCAGTAATAAGGAATTCATGGCTTTCATCCCACTTCATTTCACATTCTCTGTTCTCACAGATTCTATACTCAGGTCACACTGCCTTCATTGCTATTCCCCATACCACTTTTGTAACTTTGCACACCCTGTTTCCTGCTTCTGAAATGTCCTTCCTCCTCACGTGCACCTTTTAGTAAGTTAGGATTTATATAATACTTTAAAGTTTGCAAAGGATTTTTTAAACACTACCTCATTTTATCATTAGAACAATCCTGAGAGGTAGATGTTATTATTATCCCCACTTTACAGATGAGGAACCTGAAGCAAACTGAGGTCAAGTGAATTGCCTAGGGTCACAGAGTTAATGTGTCAAATTTGAATTCAGGTCTTCCTAACTTTAGATCTAGAGCTCAGTCTACTGGGTCACTTTGCTCCCTTGAAGGCCAAACTCAAGTCATACCTCATACACAAAAGACCTTCCTTGATATTCTCAATTCTATTACCACTACCTCCAAATTACTTTGTACTTACTTCATAAAAATGATGTATTGACTTATCCATCAACATGTTCTTCCTTTCTAAAACAAAGTAAGCACCTTGAGAGAAGAGACTGTTTCTTTTTTGTCTTTGCATTTCCAGCTATTGGCATATTGCATGCATATAAGAAGTGTTAAAAACATATATTTGATGTCTATTCTTATTCAAGGAAGTGTGTTTATCTTTTTCCTTCTAAATGTATCAGACTTCCTAGTCCTATTTGTTCTCCCACTACTCAGCTTAAGTCTTCTGAAAAATGAAAAAATAAATAAATGCACAATGATTTCTATACATATTGTTATATGGGGAATATAAAACTACCTCAGCAGAATGGCATATAATGACATATATGTCCCATTCTGAACAGAGCCCTGGGATATTTTCGCATGAAACACTTGCTGAAGTGTCCCTTTGGTAACATCCCTTATTTTATAATGTAAAAACTTGTCCCAATAATGAATTACAGACACAAAGGAAAAAGAGAAGTATTTGGTTTCTTTATTATTTGCTCATAGTAAAAATGGGAAAGAGCATGACTACATTGCTAAAGTGGAAATTCTTGGA
>JAQQSW010000173.1:0-29752 GCA_028646575.1 Pseudocheirus occidentalis
CCTCTCTCCCTCCCTCTCTTCCTTCCTTCCTTCATTCCTTCCTTCCTTCCTTCCTTCCCTCCTTCCTTCCTTCCTTCCTTCCCTCCTTCCCTCCTTCCTTCCTTCCCTCCTTGCTTCCTTCCCTCCTTCCTTCCTTTCTTCCTTCCTATACACATTTCTATAAAATCCCTCCTGGTTGGTTTTTAGAGAACAGTAACAACCTGGAAGGAGTAAGTGGGTCAGGAATGAGTGGAAGAAGGGAAGAAGGGAATCACCTGATGGACACCCCTGCCCCCAAGGAGGGTGAAGAGAGAATTTCACTTTAACAACTCTATACATCTTAGCTCCCAGACAAAACCCTTGGTACAGACAGGGTTGAGAAGGTGGGGCTTAGGGTTTCTCCCCAAAGTGGAGGAGGGAGGGAACCTATGCTGAGTTATTGATGTTTCTTCCCCCTCCCTCCCTTAAACCGCATAAAATATGTAGAAAAATGAGATGCAGTGGGAGAGTACCAAAGGAAAGAGGACTGAGCCCCAGGGGCAGGGAATAAAGGAGGATCTCAGCCCTCCTCCATGTTCCCCACCAAAAGTTCATAGCAAAGAAAAAATCCCTAGTTCAGCACCTCTAGCTGCAGGGGAACACAAAGTCAATGGGCCTATGGTGGCAGGCTACAAATGAAAGGAAGGCATGTTGATGGCAGCAGCAGGATCAGTAGGGAAGGCAATGAAGGCTTCCCCCTACTGGTGGGATGCAGCAATTGGGCAACAGATGTTGCTGTTAGTGGTCATGTCAGTCAGCTTCCAAGTGATGTCATGGGGCAGACAGGTCTGGTCCAGGTTATACTGAATCACAGCCAGTTTGCACAAGGTCTTCAGGTTGGGACTACGGCCTAGAATGTGTAGGTTAGAGTCATCAAACTTATCTCCTAGGCATTCCACAGGAGGACTAGTCCCCTCAAAGAGGACAGTTTTGTCTCCCATTATGTAACAGCCCTGGCAATGGTGGGGACATGGCCCCTTTCCCTTAGTCTCTATCTTCTTCCAAGAGAAGAACACTGTGTTGAACTTCCAGAGGTTCTGAAAATGCCAATTCAGCCTCTCATTGAAGGTACCAAATATGTAGCCCCCATTGTGTCCAAAGGCAAAGTGGTTTCTTCCATCCTCTGACAAGACTGGTAGGTGAACGTTCCAATCAGGCTTCACCCTCCGTGTTAAAGATACATATTTGATTACAATAGATCTCATTATTGGAGTGAAAAGGACCAAAGTGGTCAGCCGGACTCCCCAAAACATATGTGCAACTGCCCAACATTGTACATGAATGAAAGTCCCACCGTCATGCAGGAGTGCCCTTTGCAGAAATGAGGGTCCATGTCATGCTGCTGGTATCCAACTTGTGGATATCACTGGAAAATCAGAGAGCCAGCTGCTTGTAACCCCCCAAAGATACAAAATATTCTTGCCCAGAACACAGGCTGAATGTCCATCTCAGATGCCATATACTGTTCCAGATACCTTGGTTGTCAACAACTTATAATTGTTTATCTCAAAGTCAAAGAGCATATTGCAGGCTCCTTCTGTGTCATTGCATCCATCCCACAGGTAGATAGTGTTGTTAATGAGGATGGCTGAATGATCATAGCACATGTAGGGCATTTCCTTAGCCTGTATGTCTGACCTCATTGGGGACAGCTTGTCCAGTGCAGAGACACTTCATTGAAAACATGCACATTAATCTGGTGCAATGTCTCATTGTCTTCCCCAGAGTAGTATCCTCCAAATAAATAGAGCTGGAGCCCCACAGCACTACCATGTGATTCAGTCTGCAGGGAACCACTCTCTAGGTGCACCGTCCACCATGCCATTCCCCTACTGACACATGCCCACATAGCACAGCCAGCCTGTCCCTGTGTCTCTACTACTTGCCAGGTCAGGCCTGGGTGGGGAATGCAGGGGAGCTAGCTTCGTGCATGCTGAATCCTCTTCTCTCTAACCACTTTACTGGTCCCAAATCACTCCTTTTTCAGAAGGGCATATTAGCCATTGGCCTCTGCCATGATTGTCTTTGATTTAAGAGAGATAGTCTTTGGTCTAAGAGAGAGATGTCAAATGACCATCTTTTTTATTAATAAACATGTTGGCATTGTTAATAAAATGATTAAATTACCAAGAAATTATGTCTCTCAAAACTTTTTAAATGTCATAATGTAAAAAAACTTAAAAATCAGTCTAGTCCTTCTTGAGTGCTAGGTAGTGGTCACAGAGATAAGGATCTTCTACTTTTTTTCCTAGTGTTTTTAAGGATGTTCACAGTTATATAACTCTTTAGGTCCTAAGTGAAGAAACTAGGAGCAGGAATTCATAAATCTACGCTTAATTGCTGTTCTAAAATTTAGTGTAGTCTTCAAGATCCTATATAGTATATATATTTATATATGATATATAATCCTCTGTAATGATATCCTCTATAATATCCTATATAAAATGATGTCCAGGAACAGGAATTTAATTTATTCTGTAATGATTCATTGTTGATGAATTTTGTTTTGCATTTGCATAGTTAAGATGAAAAAATGCTTACCTGTTAAAATACACGAATAACTTTCCCTACCTGCAATATTCTTCATAAAAAATGTTTTATTTTTGTACATCAGTCTTGAATAGTTCATGTGTAGGTTTTATCTCCTTTTACTGAAATCTATTGTACCACTACAATTGCCACTTCTTCTTTAAGTACTTTAAACTGTTCTCCCACACTAAACCCCAGAAAATGGAATAAATGTCCTTCTTTAGCAATTTGGGGGACTGTATTATTTCATTATATTATATAATCTTTAAATTTCCTATTATCATATATAAATATCTTATAAATATTTTCCCTGTATGTAAGGGACCAGTTGAGAAGAGAAATCAAATTGTCACATAAACTAATCTATGGGGGTATGGAGGGCATAAAAAAAACAAGGCTTCATTTAACTCATTTTTCCCTATCAACTCTGCTTGATTTTGACTCTAGGAATACTATGCTCCCACAAGGAATATTCCAGTCTCTCTTCTCTCTTTTGATTAAGCTTTCTTTTGTTTAATGTCTTTGCCATTATATTATAAATTCTAAGATGTGGATTATTTTTCTGTGTTTTTTTTTCTGTTTCAAAACATTTAGCACAGTGCCTGACTCATCGTAGGTGTTTGAGAAATGTTTGTTGAATTTAATTGAAGTAATTTTTTTAATAAAAATGTTAGTTTAAAGTATAATATATCATACATATATACACACATATACATGTATACACAAACACCAAAATGGATGAATGAATCTGTGGTCTACATTTCCTCTCATATTTCTCTGTCTCTATTCCTGTATTCTTGTCTTTATGTCCCCATCTATCCATGTTTTTCTGTCTCTGTCTCACTTTGTCTCTGTGTCTCTATTTGGGATTTTCTTGGTGGAGATACTGGAGTGTTGTGCCATTTCCTTTTCCAGATCATTTTACTGTTGTAAAGACAGAGGCAAACAGGGTTAAGTGACTTGCCCAGGGTCTTTTCTTTTTAAATAAATACATTTATTTATTTTAGTGTTTACAGAATTCATTTCCATGAGATTTTGAGAAACAAATTTTCTCCCCATCTTTCCTCTACCCAACACCTCAAAAGAGCCATCCCACTGTATAACCCCTCCCCCAATCTGCTCTCTCCTGTGTCCTCCCCCTTATCCCTCAGACTTTCCAGAAGTTCAAGATGGATCTCTCTACCACAGTGCCTGTATATCTTAATTCACAGGTGCATGTAGCTAATAGCAATAAGAATAATGATTATTATTATTATTACTATAGACACACACATACATACATACATATATACATACATACATATATATATTTTTAACATTTGACTGTAGAACTTTAAATTTACATTCTTTCCCTTTCTCTCTAGTCACCAACCTCCACAGGAAGGACAAACAATTAAATACAGGCTGTACATGTGTAATTATGCAGAACATCTCAACAGTGGACATGTTGTGAGAGATTGATTATATGTCCCTTCTTCCTGTCTTACCCCCTCTTGTTCTATTCTCTACCCTGTCCCTGTCCCTTTACAGAAGTGTGTACTTCCAGCAACCCTACCCCCCCATCCTGCCCTCCTCCCCTCCATCATCCCACCTCTCATACCCATCCCCCATACTCTCCTGTGTGGCAAGATACCCAGTTTAGAGTTTGTGTCATTTCTTCCCTAAGACAAATTCAATGAGAGTGAGGGTGACTCTTGCCCTTTTGCCTTCCTGATCTTCCCCTCCATTGTAACAATCATCCTTTTCCTTTTCTATATGGAATGATTAAGCCCATTCTGTCTCTCCCTATCTCCTCTCATTCTAATCCTCTCCCACCTTAGAATTTGACCTTTTAGTGTTATCATCCCTTCCTATTCAATTGATCCTGTGCCTCTGTGTACTCATGTATACAGATAATCAGATATGTGTTTGTACGCATACACATACACATACATACGTTTGTATTCCCTTCACCAATCCTCAAGCTGAGAAAAGTTTCATGAGGTACAACTATTGTTTTTCCACGTTAGCATGTAAATAGTTCAGCCTTGATAAGTTCCTTACGATTTCTTTTCCCTGTTTACCTTCTGGGGGTTCTTGTATTTGAGTGTCAAATTGTCTTTTCAGTTCTGTTTTTTTTAGCAAGAATGTTTGAAAGTCATCCACCTCAGTGAATGACCATATTTTCCCCTGAAACATTATCCTCAATTTTGCTTGGTAGGTAATCCTTAGTTTTAATCCTAGCTCCCTTGAGCTCTGGAATATCATATTCCAGGCCTTTCAGTTCCTTAATGTAGAAGCTGCTAGATCCTGGGTTATACTAATTGCATTTCCACAGCATTCAAATTGTTTCTTTTCAGCAGCTTGTAATATTTTCTCCTTGATCTGGGGACTCCAGAACCTGGCTATAACATTTCTTAAAGTTTTTTTGAGGACTTTTTTCAAGAGGTGATTGATGAATTCTTTCAAGTTCTATTTTGCCTTCTGATTCTAAAATATTAGGCCAATTGTCCTTGAGAATTTCTTGAAGGATGCTTTCTCGGTTCTTTTTTTCATCATGGCTTTCAGGTAGTCCAACAATTTTTAAATTGTCTCTCCCTGATCTATTTTCCAGGTCAATGGTTTTTTTAAAGAGATATTTCAGATTGCCCCATATATTTTCAGAGTTATTGTGAGGCTGCCATTTTTTTGCAGCCTCCACCAGCTTTGGCTCACTGAATACACATCCGCCACACCCCAGGACCATCACCCAAGACTACAATCTGGATCTAGGCCACTCAACTCAAAAGCTCTTTGTCTCTGAACTATTTCTTGCCCCTGTAGTCTGCACAATGGTAGCTATGAAGCAGCCACATGGAGGTGGCTGCAGGGCCACCGCTTATGCTGCTTCCTTGCCCTGGAGGCAGTTCAGCCAGACCACTTTTCTCCCCCAAATTTATCTGAGTTCCTCTGACCTTTCAATTTGTCCTTGTTTCTTATTATTTGATAAGTGTAGAAACTGCCACAGCTGCTATTGATCCACTCTCCTGAAAGCTCCAGCTGTGGCTCGTCCAGGACAACCTGGGGCCAAGAAGTGGTTTCAGACTGTGCTTGTTTTGGTTCCCAATGTGCTGGGATAAGCCTTTCCTGCCAATCTGCCTTCAGTGGGAGATGTGTTTTTCTGTATTTTTTGTGAGTTTTAGGGCCTAAAAATTTGATTAGCCTCATATTTATGCGTATTTGAGGTGACTTTGTGGAAACTGCAGAACCTTGTTGCTTCTATGCTGCCATCTTGTCTCTGCCTCCTTGCCCCAGTTCTCACAGCTAGCTAATAGCTATCTGAGGCTACATTTGAAATTAGGTCTTTTTGCTTCCAGGTCCAGCACTTTATCCACTGTGCCACCTAGCTGCCCTTCCAGAGGAATAAGTATTCCAAATAATCTGTTTTCTGAAGGCAGAGTCTATACCTACACCAGTTATTTTATGAAGTACTTAGCACAATGCTATGTGAATGAGGTACTTTAATATTAATATTAACTGAATAATAAGTCATGGTGAGGATGACGGATACAAATTTGAAAGCAAGAAAATTTTGAATCATTCTTGGATATTTGCACTTCACAAAATTAGGTGGCATCCTTAAGTCTCTTTTTTACACATGGAAAAATAGATGAGGCAGGACTATAAATCTACAACTGAATGAGTTATGAATTAGAGGCTGCATTATAATAGCAAGAAAGACATGAAAGGAGTGTGAGGGAATGATTTTTATTAGAATTTCAATAAAATTTCAAAGCCTTAAGATTTTTGCATAGTGCCTAGGATAGATAAAAGCACCTTTTTTGTTGCTGTTGTTGATTGAACAAGTATATTGCCCATAATACATTCAGATAACTTTCCTCATATAATGAAAGATTTCACTAATCATAAATTCTGCCTTTTGAATGCCTCCACACATATATCCTTGGAATGATAATTCATAACACTTTATTTATATCCCATTACCTTTTATGAGCACAATTCCATACTTGGTAAAAGGAGCTCTGCATAATTCAGACATAAATACATCAACTTTCAAAACAGGAATCTTACTTTCAAATTGACCCTGAAACTATCTCTATACACTCAGATTGGTTTAACTATTTTCCATGAATCCAGCATTCTGATTGATATTTTCTCATGGATAATAGGATCTCTTTTTTGGTAGGGAGTTACATTTATGTAACTTTTAATGTTTATAATGCATTCTATATATAAACAAATATGTGTGTATACATATACATATATATGATACATATATATATATATATATATCATATATACACAAAAGTCAAAAGTGTCAAAAGTCATGAAGATTTAATAGTTTAAATCTTCAGTAAGATTTTGGGGATGCACTGTATATTTATAGATATGTAGGTGGTACAATAATTGAATGCTGTACAGCCTGTAGTCAGGAATCTCTGAGTTCAAATCCAACCTCAGATATTTGCTAGCTGTGTGACCATGGGAATGCCACTTAATTGCTCTCTGCTTCACATTTTTCATCTGCAGAGTGCAGACAATAATAGCACCCATCTCCCAATGTTGTTGTGAGGATTAAATATGATCATATTTGTAAACTATTTTACAAAATTAAGAAACTACGTAAATGTGAACTATTCCACAATTATACATAAATAATTTTGGAGTATAGGTGTACACATGTGTACACACAAATATAATATACACATAATATACACAGATGCAGTATATACATATGTTGCAAGGGTAATAATATACATCCATATACACCTACATTTGTTTATTTTATATTTATATATGCATATATGTGTTCACAATTTAGATAGATAGACATGGACATAGGTATATAGATACAAAATATTTAAACATACACACGTGTGTATGTAAATATATATAGTCTCTGAAACTATTTCTCCATGCTAAGATTTTGTCATGAATCAAGCAGTTTTGATGTTGTCTTGTTAGTAAAAGAACTATATTTTTCTTGGAAAATGAGGGATATATTAATGTTGCTTTTAATGTTTGTAATGCATTCTCTCTATATACATGTATATATTTCTGTCTGTATTCACATGCAAGCAGAAATATAGTGTCCTCAAAGGCTTTAAGCTTTAATAGTTTAAAACTGTACTGACATTAACAAATGTGTGTATGTATATATACTCACCCATATCCTTACATACATGTATATACATACACACATCTATCTTTCTATCTATCTTTCCTCCAAATTACCCAGCTTTCTAGATGTGTACACAGTAAACCAGTCAAGGTCTTCAGGTTTGTGACTTCAATAACAACAGTGCTCTTTCCATTACACTGATGATCCTCTCAACTCATAAGGGAGACCGATTTTTTTCTGATGTTTGTCAATCTCCTAGGCTATTATCATCATTTCAGGTTGTTTGTTAGTGTTCTTTGATGGGCTTCCTCAATATTTTCCCACCATAATGGATACCTTTGGAAATTTAATAAAGTTATTCGCAATTTCTTACAATAATTATGTTTAATGCACAAAATAAATTCCGTAGATATACAAATGAAAACAATAATATTAAAATATAATTATCAATCTAAATGTTTACCAGTATTTTGTTAAGAAACCTTATTCTACAGAAAAGCAGAGAAAACTAGAACCTAAGAGTGGTTTCTTAACACTCTTAACGAATTTAGCTCTTTCTTCTTGGTTCCTCTAAACCAAGGGCATAAGGTGAAACTTTGTTGAAGAATTGTAGCTTGCAAGTCACTTAGGATATACTTCCTTCATCATTGTGGTTTGAAGGATGCTGCCATTATGCTTCTATACTCTGTTTCCTGGAGTCCCTGAAACAAGAGTTGTTTAAAAAAAACCTTTAGAAAAAAAGCAATACATATATTTTATTTTTCCTCATACATCATCAGCATTATAAAGAAAGAGAAAACAAACACCCTTAAAAGAAAAAGAATTGTGCAATTAAGCAAAACACACTTCCATGTTGAGCCTGTCCACAAATTTATCCCATTTTCCATCTTTACTCTATCAGCTTTCTGTCAGGAATTGTGCAGCATGCTTTATTTTTCCTTGCCTTGCCTTGCCTGGCCTTGCCTTGCCTTGCCTTTGCTTTTCATGTCATTTAATTTCTTTTTTCTGAACTAAATGTATTGCTTTCTGTTGTGTACAGTGTAAACAAAATTAATGGGGTTGCTGGAAAGCACATTTGGAGAGCAAAAAAAAAGCCAAAAGCAATAAACAAAAGCATGGTTTCTTTTACTTCTTGTTTGTTTTTGGTGTTTTGTTTTCCTTTAAAATACACACACACACACACACACACAGAACAACTACTTCTATACTTAAGAAGCCTAAACTAAATAAATAATTGGGAGAAGTAAGAGGAAGGAAGGTGAAAAGGACATTGATTTCAGAAGCTGGGGGAGCACCAAGGTGGATGCTGCCTCAAAAAACCCTGTGCTGGTTTTGCTGGGCTCACTGACCTACTGATTCCTCATGGTCTCCTGAACTAAGTCACAGATAAAATCACTGTCACCAACCTGGAAAATTTTGCATTGCTCTGGAGATTATCATACAGTTGTCATAATTGGATGTCTTGACTTCCAGGAGAAGAAAGTTGCCCACCAGTATGTGATTTGAGAAGACCAGCATGGTAGGGGATCAATTCCTCATAGTCCACAGGATTTCCACAGGAGGTGCTTCTGAAAATGAAATCCATACACCTTGTGCACTTGTCTTGGCCACAAGCAAACTGCAAAATGAGGGCTGCTTCCATTTTGTTTGTTCTTCTTGTGATGATGTAAACCTTAGTGTGGGCTCCCAAGCAGTTCCTATTAGACATTGAGCTGCTGAGGACAATCATGAATGACCCAGCTGGGGGAAGCCAAAGAGGCTATTTCTAAAGGCTTTCAAGGGAGGATGCTTTCCTGCAATGGAAAATGTGAAAATGCTTTTTTAATGTTCTTTTTTATCTTTATTAATTTGCTTGTTTATTTTTACTTTACCAGAATCAGTTCCACATTACCTTGAGTTTCAGACTTTCTCCCTCTCCCTGTCCTTCCCCATCTACTTTGTGGCACGCAATCAAGTATAGCATCTGCAAATACTTTCACATTAGACATTAGTCAGGTTGTGAAAAAGGATTGTAACCAATGGGATGAACAATGGGAAAGAAGAAGAGAAACCAAGCTAGGAAAGGAAAGAGAGCAGTTGGTTTGTTTCAGTTTGTATTCAAACTCTATTTTCTCTAGCTCTTTCTCTGAATATAGACATCTTTTTCCATCATGAGTCTTCTGGAGTTTTCCTATAGCCTTGCATTGCTAAGAAGAGTCCAGTCTATCAAAGTTGGTCTTTAAACAAATATTATGTATTTTATTGTGTACAGATTTCTCCTGGTTCTGCTCTTCTCACTTAGCATCAGTTTGTATAAGTCTCTCCAGATAAATATGAGGTCAGTCTGCTCCTCATTTCTTATAGCACAATAAAATTCCATTATATTCATATACCACAATGTGTTTAGCCATTCCCCAATTTGTGGGAAACCCCTTGATTTCCTGTTCTTTGCCACCACAAAAAGAGCCGTTAAAATATGTTTGTACATAGAGGTCTTCATCCTACCTCTGTGATCTCTTTAGGATACAACCCTAGACGTGGTATTGCTCAGTCAAAGGATATAAATTATTTTTAGCCCTTTATACATAGTTCCAAATGGTGATCCAGAATGGTTGAATCAATTCACAAGTCCACCAACAATGAATTAGTGTTCCAGTTTTCCCACATCCTCTCCAGCATTTGTCATTTTCCTGTTGTATCATCATAGCCAAACTGACTGGTGAGACGTGGTACCTCAGAGTTGTTTTGATTTGCATTTCTCTAATCACTAGTGATTTAGAACACTTTTTCATATGCATATAGATATCTTGAATTTCTTCCTCTGAAAACTGCCTGTTCATATCCTTTGACCATTTATCAATTGGGGAATGACTTGTATTCTTATAGATTTGCCTCAATTTTCTGCATATTTTAAAAATAAGGACTTTATAAGAGACACTGGTTGTAAAAATTATTTCCCAATTTTCTATTTCCCTCTTAATCTTGGTTACATTGGCTTTGTTTGTACAGAAACTTTTCAATTGAATGTAATCAAAATTATCCATTTTGCATTTTATAATGTTCTCTAACTATTGTTTGGTCTCAAAGTCCTCCATTCTCCATAATTCTGACAGGTACACTATTCCTTGTTCTCTCAGATTGCTTACAGTATCAACCATTATAGCTAGATCATGCTCCCATTTAGACTTGATTTTGGTATACAGTGTTAGATAATGGTTTCTGCCATACCATATTTCAGGTTTCCCAGCAGTTTTTGTCAAATAATGAGTTTTTATCTCAAAACTAGGGTCTTTGGGTTTATCAAACAATAGATTACCTTAGTCATTGAGTGCTGAGTCTCGTGTACCCAATCCATTCAACTGATTCATTACTCTATTCCTCAGGCAACACCAGGCAGTTTTGATGACTGCTACTTTGTAGTAGAGATTAAAATCTAGTATGGCTAGGCCACTTTCCCTAGCATTTTTTTCATTAATTCACTTGATATTCTGGTCTATTTGTTCTTCCAAATGAATTTTTTACTATTTTTGTTCTAGTTATATAAGGTAGTTATTGGGTAGATTGATTGCTATGGCACTAAATATGTAGTTTAATTCTGGTAAAATTGTCATTTTTATTATATTAGCTCAATACAGCCACGAGTAATTGCTATTTTTCCAATTACTTAGATCTGACTTTATTTGTGTGAGAAGTGTTTTGTATTTGTGTTCATAGAGGTCCTGGGTTAGTTTAGGCAGGTAGATTCCCAAATACTTTATATTGTCTACAGTAACTTTAAAAAGGATCTCTCTATCTCTTGCTGTTGGAGTTTGTTAGAAATATATAAGAATGCTGAGGACTTATGTGAGTTTCTTTTATATCCTGCAACTTTGCCAAATTTCTTTATTGTCTCAAGTGGTTTTTTTCTTGATCCTCTAAGATTCTCTAAGTATATCATCATATCATCTGAAAAGAGTGATAGCTTAGTCTCTTCTTTGCCTAATTTGATTCCTTCAATTTCTGTTTCTTTTCTAATTGCTACTGCTACCATGTCTAGTACCAGATTGAATAAGAGGGTTGTTTGTGTACATCCTTATTTCACCCCTGATCTTATTGGAAATGCTTCTAGCTTATTACCATTACATGTAATACTTGCTGATGGCTCTAAATATATGCTATCTATTATTTTAAGGAACATTTGATTTATTCCTATATTTTCTACTGCTTTTAGTAGGAATGGATGTTGTATTCTGTCAAAAACCTTTTCTGGATCTATTGAGATAATCATATGTTTTCAGCTTAAGTTTTATTGTTGCTATGTTCAATAATACAAATGGTTTTCCTAATATTGAACCATCCTTGAATTCCTGGAATAAATCCTACCTATCAAAATGGATTATTCTTGTGATAAGTTGTGGTAATCTTTTTAGTAATATTTTATTTAATTTTTTTACATCTATATTTATGAAGGAGTTGGTCTATAATTTTCTTTTCCCATTTTGTCTCTTCCTAATTTATGTATCAGTTTCATATTTGTGTCATAAAAAGAACTTGGTAGGACTCCTTCTTCACCAATTTTCCCCAGTAGTTTGTAGAATATTGGGATCAATTCCTTTTTAAATGTTTGATATAAGTCACTAGTAAATCCATCTGGCCCTGGAAAGTTTTACCTAATGAGCTCACTGATGCCTTGTTCAATTTCTTTTTTTTCTGAGATCAGGTTATTTAAGTAATTTACTTCCTCTTCAATTAGTCTGGAAAACTTAAATGTTTGTAAATATTCATCCATTTCACTAAAATTGTCAAATTTATGTGCATACAATTGGGCAAAAATAATTCCTAATTATTGTTTTACTTTCCTCTTCATTGGAGTTAGATTCATCATTTTCATTTTTGATACTTGAAAGTCAGTTTTCTTCTTTCTTTTTTTATAGTATTGACTAAAGATCTATACCAATTTTATTGTTTTTTTTCATAAAACCAGCTCTTAGTTTTATTTATTAGTTCAAAAAGTTTCTTAATTTCATTTTTATTAATCTCTCCTTTAGTTTTCATTATTTTTTATTTAGCATATATTTGGAGATTTTCAATTTGATTTTTTTCTAGCTTTTTCAATTGCATACCCAATTCATTGACCTCCATTTTCTCTAATTTATTCATGAATGCATTCAGGAATATAAAATTTCCCCTAAGAACTGCCTTTGCTGCACAAACAAAAGTTTTGGTATGATTTCTCATCATTGTCATTCTCTTGAATGAAGTTCCTGGTTGTTTCTATAATTTTTTTGTTTGTCCCACTTTCTTTAAGATTGAATTATTTAGTTTTCAATTAGTTTTTACTTTATCTTTCCATGGCCCTTTATTGCATATAATTTTTATTGCATCATGATCTGAGAAGGAGGCATTTAATATTTCTGCCTTTCTGCATTGAATTGTGAAGTTTCAATGCCCTAGTACATGGTCAATTTTTGTGTATGTGCCATGTACTACTGAGAAGAAAGTATATTACTTTTTATCGACAATTAGTTTGCTCCAGAGGTCTACCATATCTATCTTCTATAAGATTCTATTTACCTCCTTAACTTCTTTCTTGTTTACTTTGAGGTTAGATTTATCAAGTTCAGAGAGGAGGAGGTTGAGTTCCCCCATTAGTATGGTTTTGCTGTCTATTCATTCCTCTAACTCCCTTAACTTATTCTTTAGGAATTTGGATGCTGTACTGCTTAGTGCAAAATGCTTAGTAGTAATATTGCTTCATTTTAATGGTACTTTTTAGCAGAATATAGTTTCCTTCTTTATCTCTTTTAATTAGATCTATTTTTGTTTTTTCTTTGTCTGAGATAAGGATTGCTACCCCTGTTTTTTTTTTATTTTGGCTGAAGCATAATATATTTTACTCCAGGTTTTTACCTTTGAAAAGTGTTTATCCCCCTGTTTCAAATGTGTTTCTTGTAAACTGCATATTGTAGGATTATGGTTTTTAATACATTCTGCTATCTTCCTCTGTTTTATGGGAGAGATCACCCCATTCATATTTACAGTTATGATTAGTATCTGTGTCTTTCCCTCCATCCTGTTCCTTCCACCATTTAGTTTATGCTTTTATTTTTCACTCCTCTCCCTTCTCCTTCATAAGAGTTTTCCTGACCATATGGGAGTGGAGCCAAGATGGTGGCATAGAAACAGGAAAATTCCATGTGCTCCCCCAACAACTACCTCAAATATCTATAAAATATGACTCTAAAGAAATTTTAGAGCTACATAACCCACAAAGAGACTGAGAGAAACAAATATTCCACTGAAGGAAGCCCAGCAGGGCTACAGGAAGAGTCCATCACAGTAGACTAGGAGCCTGGCTCATACCCACATGAACTGTGATTTTAGCCTAAGGATATTCCTGACCAGTATAGCAGCTGGAGCAGACTTCAGGAGAGTGAATCACTAGCAACTGTGGTGGCTTCTAGGCTTCTCAATTCATAAGCACCAAAGACAAAGTAAAAGGTCAGTGTGGAACGTTTTTGGATTGGGGGTGACTCAAGAGTGCTATTTGTCCCTGGCCCCTCAAGAATGAAGTGGAGAAGGCACAGTGGCTGTACCAAATGGCTGCTTCCAGAGCTCCTGGATTGCAGATTGTAATGTGACCAAGTGACCATTCAGAGTGTAATCACTCTTGCTTTAACCTGTCTGGATCTGTATCACTGTCTTGTGTGGAGGTCCTTGGGTGTGTGGCCAGTGGGCCACAGCTTGTGTAGGTTTCAGAGAGGGCACACAACTAATAGCTCCGGCAACTGCAAAAACCTCAACAATATGGGACAAAGCTCTCCTCTCTGGATCCAGTTGTACCATAGCAAAAAGCTCAAAAGTTGAGTAATTGAGTGACAACATGAGCAAGCAAAGGAAGCAAAGGAAGCACAGTGATCAAACTTTAGATTCCTTTTTTTGGGGGAAAAAGGATCAAATCATGGAATGGGAGGAAGGCAATAAAGTCAGAACTCCCACATCAAAAGCTTCCAAGAAAAATATGAATTGGTTACAGGTCATGAAGGAGCTCAAGAAGGATTTTGAAAATCAAGTAAGAGAAGTGGAGGAAAAATTGGGAAAAGAAATGAGAAAAAGGCAAGAAAATCATGAAAAGCAAGTCAACAACCTGACTGAAGAAAATAACACTTTAAAAAATAAACCAACTCAAATGGGAAAAGAGGCCAAAAAACTGAGAAGAATGCCTTAAAAAGCCAAATTTATCAGATGGAAAAGGAATTTCAAAGAGAAATTCTTTGAAATTAAAATGGAAGAGAATAATTGAATACAGAGAAATTGAAGAGAATAATTCTTCAGAATTAGACTGGAGCAAATGGAAGTTAATGACTTTATAAGAAGTCAAGATATTATAAAACAGATCCAAACAAATGGAAAAAAGGAGGCAATGTGAAATAACTCACTGGAAAAACCACTCACCTGGAAAACAGATCCAGGAGAAATAATTCTAAAATTATTGGACTACCTGAAAGCCATGATCAGAAAAGGAACCTAGAAATCATCCTTCAAGAAGTTCTCAAGGAAAATTGCCTTGATATTTTAGATTCAGAGGGCAAAATAGAGATGGAAAGAATTCACTGATCACCTCTTGAGAAAGATCCCCAAAAGAAAACTCCTAGGAATATTGTAGCCCAATTCCAGAACATCCAGGTAAAGGAGAAAATATTACAAGCAGCCAAGAAGAAATAATTTAAATATTATGGAAACACAATCAGGATAACCCAGGATCTAGCAGCTTCCACATTAAGGTTCAAAGGTCTTGGAGTATGATATTTTGGAGATCAAAGGAGTTAAGATTAAAAACAAGAATCACCTATCCAGAAAAACTGAGTATAATGTTTCAGGGGGAAAATATGGTCATTCAATTAAATAGGGGACTTCCAAGCATTACTGATGGAAAAAACAGAACTGAATAGGAAATTTGACAATAAAATACAAGAAGCAAGAGAAGCATGAAAAGGTGAATAGGGAAAATAAGTCATAAGGAATTTATTGAAGTTTAAATATTTACATTCTTAAATGGAAAAATGGTAATTATAACCTATGAAGTTTTTTTTATCATAATGTTGTTTAGTTTGTTCCCATCCCTCTTATTTATCTATATACATACATACATACGTACATGCACACATATATACATACATATACATTCATACATGCATACATACATATATGTTTTTGCAGAATGGTATATGTGCATATAAATACATATGTAAATGATGTATAAATGTGTACATGTATACATAGATAGAGGGTATAGTATCAATTGAATAGGAAGGGATGATATCTAAAAATAATATTAAGAGGTGAGAGAGGAATATAATGAGAGAAGATAGGGAGAGACAGAATAGGGTAAATTATATCATATGAAAGAGGTCAGAGAAAACTTTCACAATGGAGGGGGAAGAACAGGAAGCTTAAAGTGAATGTGTCAAGCTTACACTCATTGAATTTTGCTTAAGGAGGGAACAACATACCAATTAATTTGGATATCTTACCCCACAGGAAAGTTGGGGGGAAGAAGATAAGAGGGTGGATGATAGATGGGAGTGCAAATTGGGGCTGTGGGGAAGGTATATAGAAGCACATACTTTTGAAAAGGGACAGGGTCTAAGTACAAAATAGAACAAGTTGGAGGTGGGATAGGATGGAGGGAAATGTAGTCAGTCTTGCAAAATATATCTTCTATGGAAATAATTTGGGTAACTACATATGTGCAACCTATACTGAATTGCTTATCCTCCTAGTGGGGGTCGCTGAGGAGAGAAGAAGGGAAGGAATCTGCAATTCAAAATTTAAATGTTTAAAAATCATCATCATTATTATTATTGTTGTTGTTGTTGTTATTGTTATTTTACATGACACTGGGAAATAAGATATACAGGCACTGGGTTATGGAGATCCATCTTGCCCTACTGGAAAGTCAGAGGGGGAATGGAGGAGTATATTGGAGAGAGAAGATTGGGAGAAGGAATATTCAGTGGCATCACTGTTTTGTAGTAGTGGGTAGGGAAAAGATGGGGAGAAAATCTGTAAATCAAAATGTTGTGGAAATGAATTTAAACTAAATTAAAAATAAGAAAAAATTTTAGTTTAAGACCACTGCTTCCCTCAGAATTCCATCATTATTAACCTCATCCCTTTTCCTACCCTTCCCCTTACTATTTCTTCCCTCCCTTTTATCAACCCCATTTTTCTTAGACCTTCTCACCTCATATTTTCTGTTGGTTATGATAGATTTTTATGCTTGATGTAGTACTTTATATCTTCCTTGAATTAATGCTGATGAGAACAGATCTCATGGAATGCCCCTCTCCCTCCCCTCTTTTCCTGTTATGATAGGTTTTATGTCTCTTCTTGATAGAGTCCTATATTTAGCTGATTATCTTATTCCATCCTTAAACCAGGACCCATGAGGGTATAGTTCCTATACTGTTCACCTCCCTCCATTCTTCTCTACTATAATATGTTTTTATGCTTCGTTGTGTGGCATAATTTACCCTTGTCTGCTTCATTCTTTCCTCTTCTATCATTGTGTTCCCGTTGTACCCCTTATTAAGTTTGTTTTATCATAATATTGTTTAGTTTGTTCCCATCCCCCCTATTTATCTATATCCATTTTAAATGTCACAGTAGGTATAGAAATCTCAATATTACCATTTATCCACTTCCCATAAAGGGATGTAAACAATTTGCTCTAATTAAATAATGAGTTATGTGTGCTTATGTATGTTTGCTTGTGTTGTGCATGTATGTGTTTTCCCAATTTACTTTTCTATGTCTCTCTTGATTCTTGTAATTAGAGTTTGAATTTTTCATTTAGCTCTGGCTTTTACATAGGGAACATCTAGAAGTCCCTTATATCATCAAATGAACATCTCCTTGCCTGAAAGATTAGGCTCAGTTTTGCTGGATAGCTGATCCTTGATTGTAACCCAAGCTGTTTTGCCTTGTGATCTATCATATTCCAGTCCCTCCAGTCTTTTAATTCAGATGCTGCCAGATCCTGTGAGATCCTTACTGGAGTTCCATGATATTTGAACTGTTTCTTTCTGGCTGCTTCCAATATTTTCTCCTTTATCTGATAGTTCTGGAATTTGGCTACAACATTTTGTGGACTTTTCAATTTGGGATCCCTTTCAGGAAGTATCTGGTGAAATCTCTCAATTTGTATTTTACCATCTAGCTCTAGTATCTCAGGGCAGCTTTCCTTGATGAGCTCTTGGAAGATGTTGACCAGGCTCTTTTTTTTCATCATGATTTTCTGGTAGACCAATAATTCTTAGATTATCTCTCCTGGATCTGTTTTCCATGCGAGTTATTTTTCCATTGAGATATTTTACCTCTCTTTCTAATTTTTCATTCTTGATGTTTTGTTTGACTGATTCTTGGTGCCTCATAGAGTCATTGGCTTCAATTAGGTTGATTCTAATTTTTAGTGAATTATTTTCCTCAGTCAGTTTTTGAACCTATTTTTTCACGTGTTTTTCCATTTCACACATTTTTCTTTTCAAGGAGCTGTTTTCTTCATTGTAATGTTTTTCAAATTTTTCAATTTTGATTTTAAAAGAATTATTTATTTTATCTTCTACCTCTGTTATTCGGTTTTCAAAGTCTTTTTGCACTCTTCTAAGAACACTTTCTATGCTTGAGATAAGTACATATTTCCTGTTGAGGCTTCAGCTGTGGGTGTGGAGTCAATGCTGTCTCCTGAATTTGGTTCCTCCTGCTCTCAATAAAAGGATTCCAGAGTTTTTGTCTTTGAAGTCTGTTTTTAACCTAATTTGAGGCAGGGCTTTAGCTACACCCTTCCTCTAGGGTTCCCAAGCCTTTACTGTTTAAAATTTTGCTCTAGGGCAATAATTAATGTGTTTTCTGGTTCACAGGGAGGGGAATGTGATTGGAGCAGCCAGTGTTCACTGTGCCATCCTGATCCCTGGAAGTTCAGATAGGTGCTTTTTAAATTTACAGGCTGAGTTGATAGTCTCAGGAGTTGCTGCTGCCATTGCTATGGGCCCTGCATTTATCTCTTACCATCTCTGACAGATCTCAGCCCTGGGGTGATAGGCCTGGGCATGGCCCTTGTGGCTGGTGGATCAAGTTGCCACCACATCAAGTGATTTTGGTTTTGCTGCCTTATTGTTTCTGTACGATGATACTACCTCTTGTTTTCCATCTCAAACACAACTTTTGTATACTTTTTACCTATTCTATTTCTTTTAAATACAGAGTATACTTTCAGAGCCTTGTATAATCACTCTTTTTATTCTATCAAGTCTCAATGATGACTATCAATTGTCTCCTTACATCAAAACCATTTAGTTTCTTAAGTTTGTTGTCTAAAATTTTGGACATTTGAGGCTGAGATTTAATAAGTATCCTTTCTTGAATTTTGTCTCCTGTGAACTTCTGGGCGACTGAACTGTTATTCTTCCTTCTTTTTAGCTATTCTCTAGGGTATCTAGTGTGAGTGATATGTGATCTTCTTCCTTACCAATAATTTTTAGTTGAATTCCTTTTGAATAGAATTAGATAAGCTGATAATGAAATTCTTACAAATTTTTGTTAGGCATACTTCATTTATTTCCAGAAAATCTGTCATAATTATATTTTTTTTAAAAATCCAAACATTTTTATATCAACTGCTTCATTAGCTGTTAACCTCCAAAAACACTTTGTTCTCTTTTGCATTCCTTACCTTCAGTGGACATTGGTGAAGAAAATGCAGCCTAAGGGTCTTTAGTTTCTTGCCAAAAACTACATGGTTAAGAAAAATATATTTTAGTTTCCTGTTGGTGGTACCATTCGTGATCAGAAGGATCAGTAGAAATGAGAACATCACAGGTTATTCTTTCTTGAAAATTCCAAAGTCCTATCTTCAATACTTTCCCCTCAAACCAACAAACAACAGCAAAAATGATCTTCTCTAATATTGTTATCTGATCACCAAATACCTGCCTAGTGACCCTTGTACAAGGAATCAACAATTACTTCTCTTCTTTCTACCTTTATTGGTTGGTAAACTGTCAGTTTCTTTCCTTTTTTTCTCTGTGTATTACATCCACTCTCTAAAATCCTGACAAGGATCATCTCCTTTTTTCCACTCCTGAAATGTTTTTTCCCCTCTTTTTATGTTATGAAATGTCATTTGTTTCATATTACAATGCTTCCCTTATACCAACCACCTAGAATGTAGAAAAGCAGTCTTAGAGTCATTTTCCATATGTTGAAACTCACAGCTACCTTCAAGTACTGCACACTGAAAGTGAACATTGTACAAACAAAGCACCATCCTATAAGGCCACTGAGAATGGGTATAGCCCGTTTTTACTTTAAGGTTTTCTTACACCAACAGGGTGTAGGAACCCTTTCCATGAACACAGCCAACAGCTATTCCACTAGTTTCTAAGAAATCTTTATATCCTGAGAGCATTCTAATAATTAGCATCTTATCAAGACTGGCTGTAAGTTAAACATCACAGAATCTATTCCAAGACCGTATGTGAAATAATGATAATAATAATAATGAAAAGACAAACAACATCTAATATTATATATGTATATATATATATGTATATATATATATATATTATAATAATAATTCTGTTTTATATTTAGTGAAAGTAGGGCAAATATACCTTAAGTGAATTGCTAAAGATCAGCTCATAGCTGATAAGTGTCTGAGACTAGTTGACTGGATTTGAACTCAGAGTATACATATATAGGTATGTTATATATGTGTGTACATATATTATATGTACATATAAGCATGCATAGATCATACATGTATATGTTTCCTTGATATATAAATATATTATCATAGCAGGGAGGTATGCATTTGCATACTTATGCATGTTCTATATCCTAGATCTATCTAGATCTGTAATCTAGCATGAGTCAGCTAATTGCAAGGTAATTCAGGGTCATGAGCAATTAGGGATTCTTGAAGGACAATGAAGACTATAAAAGGTGATGCCTGAGATACATCCTAAAGGAAACTAGATATTGTATAGGTCAAAGGCAGGAGGGAGTGACCTTCATTATGAGACCCAATTAATAGAAAACCACAGGCAAGACATGAATTATGATATGTAAACAAGGCCAATTTCACTAAAATGTAATGTGTAGAAAGGAAAGTGATATAAAACAAGGTTGAAAAGATTGGTTAAGTCCAAATTGTGGATGTTTTTTCACACTTCACTAATTTATTTATTGGTTCATAGGTTCATACTGCAAACCTTTTAATCATATATGTTGACGCTGTGGCCAGAATTGAGTTCAGGAGAAAAAATTCTATCCACCTTCATGGCTAATTACTAAGTGGTCACAGTGATTCATATCATGTTGATTGGGTTTCTACAGAATATTGCTATGAATTTTACAGGTCTTTCAGGTCTTTCTGGATGTCCTACAAGCTATCTACACTCTTCTTGAGTTGAGCTACTTCATCTTTCAGCTTCTGGTTGATAATGCTTTTTAGTCCTCAGGCATTCAGAATGCATGGAAAACTATGGAATACTTCATTCTCAATGCCATATCCGCTTCACCATAGTGGATACAGGATGAATCCTGGATAGATTTTTTAACATGGTCTTGATTAGGTTAGTAACACTTAATACAATAACCCAGTTTGTATATCTTTTGAGTTTGATCACTTCATAGGCACTTTCAATCACCAGCTTATGAATTTCCTTCCAGTTATCACTGTCATTATCAGTTCCCATTTCTGGATTCAGGTCTTGGAGGGAAACACCTGCCACATTCACTCCACTCCACACAGCTACACTTGAGTTCCCATGCTCCCCAAGGATCCAGCCATGGCAGCTGCTTGAATAGATGCCAAGTTTTTCAGACATAAAGACAGCAGAAACTTGCAGAATCCAGATTGCATCCACTACCAATCACCCAGTGCTTTGGCAGGCCACTCAGTTTCCAGGTGATATAGATCAGGATATCCACTGGGTTGGAAACCACAATTATGATACAGTCTGAGCTATACTTTACAATCTGGGTAATAATAAATTTGAAGAGATTGAAATTCCTCTGTTCCAGATTGTGGTGACTCTCTCCCTCTTGCTGGTGGACTCCTGCAGTGACTACAAAAATCTTGGAACCAGTAGTGACAGAGTAACCTTCTACAGTCACAATTTTAGGCATTTGAAGAAATAAGCTCCCATGATGCAAATCCATCATTTCTCCTTTGAGTTTGTCTTCCAAAACATCAACAAGGGCAAGTTCATCAGCAATACTCTTTACAAGTATGCTGATAGCACAGGCCATACCAACTTGTCCAACTCTCACAAGAGTAATCTTATTGTTTGGGCCTGCTGCCTCCTCTTCTGCAACTGGCACAATCAGTTTTTCTTTAAGAGTAGCCATTTTATTTTGTCTGAAGAGTACTTTATTGCCTGTGATGAAATTTGTCCTAAATAGAGAAGAGTGTCAGCTCATTGTGGAGGGTTTTAAAAGTTAAATACTATATTTTATAATAATGGGAATAGGGAGCCACTGCAGTTTATTGAGTTGAGAAATGACATAGTCAGTTGTGCACTTAAGGAAAAATCACTTTGGCAACTCTTTGGAAGAAGTACGGGAGTGGCAACAAATCTGATATTTGATTAAAAGTCTTCTTTTAATGCAATATAAAATGCAAATGGTTTTAAGACATTTTATGTTCTAATAATAGCAACAGAATAATTGAAATAGAAATAGCATTAAAAGGCTGCTATAATCATCCAGAGGTAGTTGATAAAAACTGAGGACATGAAGTAAGGTAAAACTAAGGTGAACTAAAAACTATGTATTTATGTGTGTATGTATGTATGTATGCATATGTATACATGCTAGAATGTAATCTTTTAATTCAAAAGAAAATAAAGCTGACTTTTTTAGATATTATGCAGTTTTATTACAAAATCATTTTGTCATTTAGTCAATTAAGGGGATATCAAGATATTACCAGTGAAGCTTCTGTAATAGCTCTAGAACAGCAGTTCTCAACCTGTTGGTTGTGACCCATTTGGGGGTCGAATGACTCTTTCACAGGAATCACCTAAGGCTATAAGAAAACACATATTTCCAATGGTCTTAGGAGCTGAGACACAGCTTCTTTATCTGGCCCCAGGAGGGTCCACCCACATGCAGATATGTTCACATATGAGTATTAAAGGGTCACAGCATTAGGAAGGTTGAGAACCACAGCTCTAGAGTATTGTAGCAGTTGTTTTCCTTGCTTAATAGCTTATATAATACTATATAAACATAGCATATATCTATATTTATATAGAGTATATATCTATATAGAGAATATATATCTATGTATAGAGATACAATATATCTTCATAACATCTCATCATTAATTTTAAAAAGTTTTTTCAATTTCTTGCTCCAATTCAATAAGTCAATATTTTCTGAAATAACTAGTATCTACAAAAATACTATTATTTCTGTCTTATATGTTCTTACTTTTATTGCTTAATTAATGTTTTGAGAGCCTTGAAGGCAAAAGAATTTAGGAGATCAGTTTAGAGTTACCCTGCTACCTGTAGGGTTGATTTAATAATGAGAGTATTTTCTCAAAAATATTAATTTTTATCTTAATTTTTCCCCCATTATGATTTACACTCATTAGAATCTTTACACCTCCAATACTTGTTTTACCCTCTCATTTACATTGATAATATGTGCAAGTATTTCTTGTTTTAAAAGTTCAAAGTAAAAACAGAAAGTTACTCCTACACCAAATTCAACTCCTTGTCAAGCTGTGGCCATATGAAAACAGATTTTTTAAAAATTCTCAATTTTCCATTACTACTGGAAATTATTGAACCTCCCATTTCTTCACCCTGCATGTTGAATATTCTTCAATTTGTTCATTTCAAGAGCTAATTCCAATTTGCCCATTTATTTAACACTGTAGTACTTCCTTTCATGATTAGACCTGGCTTTGCTATTTTTGATTCCTAATGTTTTTTTTTAGACATTATATTCAATTATTACTTTGAGTTCTTGTAAATAGGGAATAATCTAGGGAGATTCTAATTGGTTACCCATGGAAATTTAAATTCTATATCCACCATTTAGTTGATTCAAACAGTTATTTTTTTTCTTTCTTTTTTGAAGTTGGAAAATTTGAGCACAATATTTCTTCATGAATTGAGCTTTGGTTTAATTTTTGTTGTTATTGTACTAATTCTCTCAATCTCCAATTACTAGAGGAAAAACATCCCGTTATTCTTAGATAATCTTGTTACCTTCTATCTTCAAATTCTATATTCTTGTTTTAGAACTCCCTTCTTTCAAAGTATTGCTTTTGTTTTATTTTATTGAATTACATTTATTGCATTCTTTATGTTCCTGAATTTTTCAAATTTAAATCCTGTCATTCTTTTCTCCACTTCCTCCAAAACCCAAGAGAATCTCACAGTATAGAATACGTCTCTGTCTTGTACTAAATTCCTCAAGCTCTGATTAGACTTGTTGACTTCTTCCTTGTCTTCATCCTTACTTGCTAATGCCTTTCTTCCTAAAATTGTCTTGTGTCTCTGTTGTGTGTATGTATATATTCACATATACATATATGTATTGTATACATGTTTATGTGTTTATAGATACATGTAGATGTGTGTCACTGTATATATACAGAATACACATGTGTCTTTGTGCCTTATTTCTGCCAATTACATATAACTTCCTTGAGGACAATTACTGTTTCTTAGTGCCTAATGCCATATCTGAAATATAACATGTGCTTAACAAATTCTTCTTGATTAATATGCTTGGATTTATAATTTCTTTCATTATTCCAAATTTTCTCTTTAATTTTGTTTGTGCCTTTGTACTCTATTAGAAGTACTTGGAATCATTCCATTTCTCTTTCATGGAGGCTTGCCAAAATGATAATGATATATTTACCTTCCTCACATGATTTTCAAGTGATTTTTGTGGTCTTGTGGTTGTTGCGAAGTTCTTGTCAACAGAGACAGTCCTTTTCATCAGTTTTTAAAGGCCCTCTCTTCAGTCAGCTTTTCTGTCTTTATGAATTACACTGATGATTTTTCTGTTTTCCTTGCTGTAAACATATTCCTTGTCACTCATCTTTTTCTTTCTCAAGGTCAAGCAATACCTTTCTCTCAGCTTTAAAGCCTTTTTTTGTGTTCTTTCAGACTTTCAGAAGTGGATCAGATTTGTTTTCCTCACAAAGTAGGCAATAAGTTTGGATACTACTTCAGTCTCCAGCTAGCCCTTGTGAAAGCAACAGTTCATTACTGTCTCACTGGATAATTTCATCCTCTTCTACAACTACATTTTTAGCTGCATGCCAATAATTCCCAGATCAATATATGCAGACCTAACCTCTTTCCTGAACTCTATTCTTACATCACAACTACTTTTCTTACATTTCAAAAAGAATATAACTTGTTCCCCAAGTTTAACATCTTCAAAAATAGAATTCCTCATTGCTCCCTTCAAATTTTCTCCTGTAATACATTCCTTTTATGAGAGAGTTTTTTTTTCGTCTTCCCAATCACCCGTGCTCACAACTTCAAAGTCAATTACTACTCCTCCCTACCACCTAGCCTACATACCTAATTTGTTATCAGTTTATCATTTCAACTTTCACAACGTCTCTTATATTTATGACACCTCTTTTCCACTAATGTAGCCACAACTTCTTTGAAGGCTCTTATTGTTTCTTTCCTGGAGTTTCACAAATTCCCTTTAATTGATTTCCCTGCCAGAAGTCTCTCTATCATCTAGTACTTTCTCTATGCAGTTCTCAGTGTGATCAAACTAAAATTATTGTTTGATCATATGACCCAATTCAATGAAATCCAATGACTCTTTAATATGCCCAGGATCAAATGCAAAATCCTGCTGGTAATTTAAAGCCCTTCTTAATTCTTCTTAGATTTTATTTTCCTTCACATTCATGACAATTTCACAATATCTGCCTTCTTGTATTCTTCACATATGACACTATCCTAAGACTCCATGGATTTTTTACCACTTTCCTCCATGCCCAGAATGTTCTTCTTCCTTGCCACCACTCCTTATTTCCTAAAAATAAGTAAATAAATGAATGAATGAATTAAAAGATAAATAAATAAGTAAATGAATGAAAGAATAAACAAATAAATAAATAAATAAGTGAATGAATGAATGAATGAAAACTCAAATACCCACATTCCATGTTGAGAGATGATCTGCCATGCTGCCATCTCTCTCTGTCATTCTGTCTCCCTCTGTGTGTGTCTCTTCCTCTTTTTCCCCCTCTCTTATAATAAAATATGTCTTATATAACTTATATGTATACACAAAGTAGAAATAAATAGACAAATATGCACATTTATTTCTATAAATATCTTTGTGTGCTAAATGTGTATAAGCATATTTATATGTTTTATTTCTAATTATAATATGAAGACACCGAGTCTGTTTTTGCTTTCTTTCTATTTCCAGTTCTTAGTAGAGTACCCAGCAAACAACATGCACTTACTCTTTTACAATCTTTATTACTTAGTTTATTATATGGGATATTGTAACTCTAACAATTGTTGTTAACTGAGTGATAACATAGTTTCTATAATATTTGTATTTGAAAGAAGATTCCCTAGGAAATGCTCAGAGGGCTACTTATTTGACATTTTACACTCTTTTACTCAATCACCAGAACACAAACACAGGATAGAGAAAAAACAATAAAAACAAATATCATAAACTTAAATATTGGAACTTGAATACAAAGTAATAAAAGGGGGAGGAGCATGTCATGTGCAAAGCAGAACATAAGAAAGGATTCAAAATATGTAACAAATTTTCATTTCAAGAAAGCCTGTGTGTTGAAAGCCTCTGGGCACAAACCCTCTTACCTGTGTTCCAGTTACAAGATAAAGATGTTAAGAGCCTCTGGGCACAAACATTCTCACACTCTGATCCAGCTATGAGACATAACATGTGGGGTCCCAAGGTAACTACTGGAGGGTAGCAGCTAGTTATGTGTTTGCATGAGGATGTTCTCACACAACCACTTGCTTTGTGATACATAGCTACCTTGGCTGGTTTGGCCCTCTCTCTATGGTCTGGATTGGACAGAGTCATCAGTGCATGAGATGATCACACATGGTGTTTGGATAGAGATTGGTAAAGCCACCATATCATGCACTCTGCATGCTTTATTTTAACTTTTTAAGCTTTGTTCATGGGGAGATTAAATGGAGCCATTATTCATCTCTTTGATTCTTGCCTCATTATTTCAATGCATCCCCAAGACAAATTATGAGAGACTAGCTGGTCTAATCTCTCCTGACTGAGCCAGCCATGATATCTGTGTGATAAATACTACATGTTGTGTTGAGAATTATTCATCTTTTCTTTTCTTTTTGTTTTATTTTGTTCTCTGCTATGCACTTTTAAAATTTGTTCTTTTTTCCCCTCCTCTCCCCTACCAAAGATGTAATTAAGTGTAGACATGTTTCTCTATAGCTGCTACTGCAGGCACGCGTGCGTGCACACACACACACACACACACACAAAATGGAATTTGACGTAATGGTAATGGAATTTGGAAATGCCCCTGTATTGGCTTGGTTTTTTGAGTTGAGCATTAAAGTGCAGAGCTTGTGAATCCCATTTGTGGGATGGACTTGTTCTTTTTTTTTAATTTGTTAAATTTGTTTTCTTGTTTAAACCATTCAACTTCATGACATTTTTGAATTACAAACTTTCTTCTCATCTTTCACCTGCCACAATCCTAAAACAGCAATCACACTGTAAAGCCCCTCCCTTGCTCTACTCTCTTATTTTCTTGTAGGGCAGGGAGGGTCTCCCTATTCCAAACCCTGTATATCTTAATTCCTATTTGCAAGTATTGCAGAATTTTAAATTCTAGATTCTTTCTATTCCTCCCTTGTCCCCCACCCCCACTGGAAGGAAAATCAATTCAATACAGGCTGTGGATGTGTGATTATACAGGACTTCTTCATAGTGGACATATTGTGACAGTGATCATCTGTCTCTCCTTCCTATCCCTCCCCCTCCTTGTTCTGTTCTCTACCTTGTCCCTGACCCTTTACTGAAGTGTGTGCTTCCAGCATCCCTCTCCAAAACCCTGCACTACCCTCCATCATCCACCCCCTCATCCCCATGACCCCTAGTCTCCTGTGTGGCATGATGTCAGTTTAGAGTTTATGCCATTTCTTCCCTAAGCCAAATTCAATGAGAGTAATTGAAAGTAAAGTTGTAACAGTTATCCCTTACCTCTTCTATATGGGATGATTAACCCCATTTTGTCTCACCCTGTCTTCTCTCATTCTAGTCCTCTCCCACCTCAGAATTTCACCTTTTAAAGTATCATCCCTTTGTATTCAATTCATCATATACCCTCTACATACACATATACACACATGCTTAGATATGTATTCATATGCATATATATCCTATATGGCCCTATGTGTAAGTATACATACATACACACATATATATACATATATACATATATACATATGCATATACATACACACACATTTGTATTCCCTTCACCTATCCTCATGCTAAGAAAATATTCATAAGTTAACTATTATCGTTTTTCCATATTGGCACGTAAATAATTCAAATTTGACAAGTTCCTTATGATTTCTTTCCCATGTTTACCTTCTCATGCTTCTTGTGTTTGATTGTCAAATTTTCTGTTCAGCTCTGGTTTTTTCAGCAAGAATGTTTGAAAGTCTGCCTTTTCCCTTGAGCCATCCTACGTAATCATTTAAAATGGTGAGGTACTCTCTTGATCCAGAGAACCCCACGAAATCATGCAAGTCAAGGGTTTCAAATCTCTGGGTCTACTTCAAGAACACCCGTGAAACAGCCCAGGCTATCAAGGGCATGCATATCCAAAAAGCTAACAAGTATTTGAAAGATGTCACATTGAAGAAACAATCTTTTCCCCTCTGTCGATATAATAGTGGAGTTGGCAGATGTGCTCAGGCTAAGCAATGGGTTTGGACACAGGGTCAGTGGCCAACAAGTGTGCTGAATTATTGCTGCATATGCTTAAAATGCAGAGAGTAATGCAGAACTAAAGGGTTTGGATGTGGATTCTCTTGTCATTGAGCATATCTGGGTTAACAAGGCTCCCAAAATGTGACAGCATACTTACAGGGCTCATGGTCAAATCAACCTATACAGGAGTTCTCCTTGCCATACTGAGATGATTCTTAGTGAAAAGGAACAAATTTATCCTTAACCAGAAGAGGAGGTTGCTCAGAAGACAAAGATATCCCAGAAGAAACTGAAGAAACAAAAGTTTATGGCACGGGAGTAAATACGACATTAGAGTGCAAATAAAAGTGAAATGAAAATAAAAAAAGAATGTTTGAAAGTTCTCCACCTCTTTGAATGACCATATTTTCCCTTGGAATAATATGCTCAATTTTGCTAGGTAGTTGATTCTTGGTTTTAATCCCAGCTCCCTTAACCTTCGAAATATTGTATTCCAGGCCCTGCGATCCCACAGTGTAGAAGCGGCCATGTCCTGGGTTATCCTGATAGTGCTTCCGCAGTGTTCAAATGGTTTTCTCTTGGAAGCCTGTAATATTTTCTCCTTTAACTGGGTTTTCTGGAACCTGGCAATAAAATTTTTGGAGTTTTCTTTTGGGGATCGCTTTTGAAGAGGTGATTGGTGAATTTTTCAAGTTCTATTTTGCCCTCTGATTCTAAAACATCAATTTTCTTTGAGGATTTCTTGAAAGATGCTTTCCAAGCTCTTTTTTTGGTCATGGGTTTCAGGTAGACCAATAATTTTCAAATTGTCTCTCCTGGAACTATTTTTCAGGTCAGTGGTTTTTTCAAGGAGATATTTCACATTGCTTTCTATTTTTTCATTTCTTTGTAACTGTTTAATAGTATCTTGGTTTCTCATAAAGTCATTAGCTTCTACTTGCCCACTCTAATTCTGAAGGAATTGTTCTCTTTTGAGATTCTTTTTCCATCTTGGAAATTCGACTTTTTAAGGCATTCTTCTCCTCAATGGATTTCTGGGCCTCTTTTGCTATTTGAGCTAATCTATTTTTTAAAGTGTTGTTTTCTTCAGTCAGGTTGTTGACTCTCTTTTCA
>JAQQSW010000173.1:29852-42849 GCA_028646575.1 Pseudocheirus occidentalis
AAAAAAGGATTCTAGAGTTTTATTGCTGTTTTATTTTGCTTCCTTTTCCTCATGTTGGCCAGTCAATTAATTGGTTGGTTTTTTTTTAGCTCTGTGAAACTCTGCTTCCAGGGGAGAAATCTCTCTTCCAAATCGCTGGGGTTTTCCCCACTGCCGGGGCTATTGGGTGTGGTGTTGCAGCCCCCCTCCCCAGCTTTGGCTTGCTGAAAGCACACCCCAGGACCACCACCGAAAACTGTGATCCAGATCTAGGCTGCTCAACACAAGAGCACTTGGCCCTGATCAATTGATTCAGCCCCCCTGGGAGGTCTGCAGGCCAGGGGCTCTGAAGCAGCCCACGCTGTTTCCAGCAGTTCCCCCCCAACACTTCTTCCTTGCCCTGGGGGAAGATTGGCCAAACTGCTTTTCCTCCTGCAAATTAAGCTCCAAAGTTTCACTTTCACTTTCACTGACCCTCTCTAATCCTGGTTAGGTGGATGTGAAGATTCCCTCAGGTGCAGTAGATCTTCTCTGAATTATACTCAAACTTGTGAGGCTTGGCTCCTCCTGGTTGACCTCGGGCCTGGCCTGGCCACGGCTTTGGTTTTGGGCCAGGCTACTCTCTGTTCCCCACCTGCCGGCCTGCTGGACGAGCCCCTCCCACCAAGCTGACCTTCTGCAGTCCCCGTTCCTCACACCTTGGCAGATGTGTAGGTGGTGGAGGCTGCAGATCCTCTCTCCTGCAGACTGGCCGAGGCGCGCCCCACAGCTCAGCTCAGTTTGGTTCCTTCCCACCCCCCTGGGCCTGGCCGTGGTCTCTGGCTTCAGATTGTGCTTGCCTTGGCTCCTGGCCTGCCCTGATGAGCCTCTGCTGCCCAGCTGCCTTCAGTGATAGGTGTGTTGTCTGTATTTTTGTGAGCCTGAGAGTTCTAGACTTTGTCTTGTGTCATATTTTATGGGTATTTAGTGTGGCACTGTGGGAGCTGTGGGACCTTGCTGCTTCTACGCTGCCATCTTGTCTCTGCCCCTCTCAATTATCTCTTATTAAAACATAGAATGAGATTATGGTTTCTAATCCATTTCTATATCCTCTTCTATTTTATGTATGAATTCATCCTATTCACACCCACAATTATGTTTGCTAACTGTATATTTCCATCTTATTCTCCTCTACCTTCTCTTCTTTTCCTCTGTCTTTTTCTTGAAAAAAATCTCTTTAGATTTTTATCATTGCCTCCCTTAATTTACCCTTTCTCTTGCCATTCTCATTTCACTTATTCCTTCCTCCTCCCACTTCCCTGATGAGTAAGGTGAAATTTAATCCCTAAGTATCTCTGTGTGTATGGATATTTTTTCTTTTTGAATCAGTTCAGATGAGAGTGAGGTTCAAGTGTTTCCTGCCTCTACTCCATCTTTTTCCTATGCATTTTAATAAAAACTGTCCCTTACACAATTTTTTATTTGAGATGATTTTGTCCATACTTCCTCCCCTTTTCCATTTTTACCAGTCTCTCACTCTTTCTTAGACTTTCACTCCTTTTTTGAAGTAATTCCAACATTACAGACTTACACCCATGTCCTCTGTCTAACTAGACTCCTAACTGCCATAATAAATAATGATGTTCTTGGGAGTTATATGTATCATGTTTGCATATGCAAATCAGTTTAACCATAAGGCTACTAAAATTTCTCGTTTACGTTTATCTTTTAATGTTCATGCTATTCTTGGTATTTGAATATCAGGTTTTCTATTTGTAATAGTAATGAAACTTGAAAATTCCTTTGTATTGCTAAGCTAAGAGGTACTTTGGCACCTAGTTTCAAATTCAGCCTCTTTTAAAGAACCAGAAGTTATTAACCCCTGTTGTTGACATGACAGGAAGCAACTGAGTTGGGAGAAGCAATACTGTATATAAGGAAAAATACTAGCTGGGAAAGTCAGAAGTTCTTGAGGACTAGTGGTGGTGGAGCTTCTTCAGAAGGCCACCTGGAGCTCCTAAGGAGTTGCTGAAGATTTTTAAGGATGAGTCAAAGCTTCAGAAGACTGAGGAAGCATGATTGTGGTGTCATAATTTTGTCTGTGGCTTTGTTAAGCCTTGACTTCTGAGGAACAGACTGTAAAGGATTAAGATTGAGTGGACACTGTGAGCTTCAGTGGGGACAGGAACTGCACAGAAAGCTGGACAGGGAGCTTGGAGTTGTCTGCTTTGAACCCAGGTGACAGATTGGTGAATCCAGGCAGGATCTGGGACCATGGAAGGGGATCCAGGTAATCTGAGAGCCAAATCCAAGTCAAACTGAAAGAAGACTTGGCTTGAATACTGTGTACTGACTGAAGAGATTGTCATTTACTTGTGAAAAAAGGGGTAGATGGCCTGTGTATTTTCTGATGATTGAATAGTGAATGATGACTGAATAGTGACTGATTTGTAACCTAGCATGCCTCATGAGTGGAGAACTTTGACTATTGTGCTTTGTGACCCTTAAGGAGGGAAGTCTCCTTAAGGATGTTTGAATGATTGAGTTGGTTGAATGACTGAGTTACAAAGTGATTGACTGACTAAATGGTTGTACTTTATTCAAAACTATGTGACAACTGTGGCGAAAACTATGTGGCCATTCTAGGGGTAAGTTGTTGTAAATGCTGTATTTTGATTTTCTGTGATAAATTGCAACATTTTTAATGTTGATGCTTGCTCTTCTGTGAATGTTTTGCTCTGATTTGTTATTGAATAAAAAGAGTGTTCACTATATTTCGTAATCACACCTTGAAAGCTGTGCATAGCAGCCATCCTCTGGAAAGCTGCTTGTGCATGGATTTACATTATTCAGTTCCAGTCTTTTAAACAGGAATGTTTGAAATTATTCTTTTTCATTGTACATATTCCTCCCATGCCCAATGAATTATAGCAAGTTTTGTGGGGTAGATTCTTCTTTGCTCTAATCCTAACTCTTGCCTTTTGGACGCTCATTACAAACCATATGCTCCTTTTTAGTCCTAGCTGCTAAATCTTTTGTGATCATATCTGTGGTTCCATGGTATTTTAATTAATTATTTCTGCTTCCAATATTTTCTCCTTCACCTGAGAGCTCTGAACTTTGATAGTAATACTCTTAAGAATTTTCATTTTGGGAAATCACTCTTTCCAAGAGGTTATTCGTGAATAATTTCAATTTCTACTTTTAATACTGGTTTTATATTATCTAGGTAGTTTTCCTTCATAAATTCTTAAAATACTAATGACGGCCTTCAAAAATCATGGAATTAATGTACTCCAATAATTCTCAAATTATACATCTATTTTTTCCATGTAAGTTGTATTTCAGATTATATAGTTCACATTTTTTTTACTTTTTCAGTTATTATAAACTTTGCTGTGTTGTTTTTTAACGTCTCAAAGGATCATTAGGTTCTATTCACACAATTCAGGCTTTTAAGTAGTTTCCTTTAGTGAATATTTTTTTTCCTTTTTTTTGTAGTAAACTAATTCTCTTACCATGACTTTCTTACATTAATTAATTCATTTTCCCATTTTTTCTATACAACTCATTGAATTTTTAAAATATCTTTTTTTGCTCTTTAAAAAAAATCTCTTTCTTTAGCTTGTCTTGTAATTCCTGATCATCTTGAGTACAATATGAATTTTCCTTTGAGGGTTTGCTTGTAGTTGTTTTCAAGTCAGTGTCTTCTTTTGTGTCACTGTCCCCATAGAATCTTTTATGATCAGATTCTTTTTTTTCATTTTTTTCCTAGCTTATTTCTTTACTTTGGACTTGTAATGGGAATCTGACAATCTTCCCTGCCCCTTGGCCCCTTGATAGGCTTAAGTGAATCTGGGAACCTTCCCTGATTTGGAAATATACTCTGCCCTCTAATAGGCCAAATGTGGTCACATGGAGCCTGTGGTGGGAGGCTTCTTTTTCAGGAATGCCCAAACCTTGTTTCTTTGTGATTGGGCAGTAGGTCAAGATAGTTGTTACATTCTCTGACCTAGGAGGCTCTCTATATAGCCTTGTATGAGGTTTTGCTTTGGGGCTTACTTTGGGAAGAGTTGTGTGATTTGGCCATATGGGAATCTGGGCAGCCTTTGAGCCCCTTGGTTTTGAAAACCCAGATGTTGGTGCTTCCCTCTCTGGTAACTAACTAGGTATGGATGTAATGGTCTGATGGCTGGAAGCCTTTTCTGCTAAACTGTGTTATTTTCTATTGTAATTTTTGTTTGTATTTTCTATGTGCTGACTTTTCCCCCTGAACTAGGTAAATGATAAGATTTTTTATTGATGAAAGTAAGATTTTTAACCCATTTTGAGTTTCTTTCCTTTAGAAAAGCAGATCTAAGAACCTGTGCTAGCAGCCATCCTGGGTCTGCTAAGGTGTTTGCTGCTATAGGACTTTATGCTATTGATAGGCTGTGCTCATCTTTGGGAGGAATAGCTAGCCTCAGTTTCTGTAGCTCAGTTTTGTTGTTTCTAAGGAAGTATGATCTGAATATATTTCTGGTCATTCTCCTGCTTTATCTTTACCCAGTTGGAGACCATGCTCCCTCCTAACTATGATTACTCCTATCTGCCCTGGAATCCAGATCCATAACTATGTAATGAACAAGAGAAAGTTGAAATGATGCCAGATATTGCATGGAGGTCTAGCAAAGGAGGTCTGCTAGAATTTCTTTATGATCAAATGGTGAATCACCTTAAAATTCCTGTGCTTTGGATTTGTACAATGTTCTCACTGCTGGTATTATAACTTCTACCTCCAATACTCACACCTGGGGACACTTCTGTCACAATCCAAATCCTGTGGTCCCAGGTAGCCTCCACCCCAGTATCTAGAAATGTATCTTTCTGACAAAGCTGTTCTGTGCTGAAACAATATTTTGACTTATTGTTGCTTTTTAGTTCAAAATTTCAATTTTTCTGTGGTTGTTTTGTAGGAGATGATTTGGAGAAAGTTTGGCAAATATGGCACCTCTCTGTCATCTTAACTTTTTCCCCAGAATTTCCAAGACAGACATTTTTTTTAAAAAAATGCTATCTAAAGTTGCCATAGATGGTTGCAGAATTACTCTAGGCCAAGGTATGGGCTTTGGAAGCAATTGAAATCACCATGAAAAAAGAACCAGCATAATGATGAGTTGGTCTTCACTTTGTTTGCATCTTTTACATTTTCATTTTTCTCTCTTGATGTCATTGTAAAGTTTTTGTTTTGTTTTGTTTTGGTGTTTTGCACCTTGAAGATCTTAACTTAAATTGCATTATATGGAGAAATAAGTCCCCTTAAGATATGTTTCACTCTTGTTCTCAGATTTGCAATAGATCCATAAAAAATATTCTGACTTCATTGTTTCAACAGATGAGTATTTCATTAGTGTGGGTCCTGCTTCGAGCTAAGGAGTTCATCATGTTCCCATGCCTTAGTAAACAGGTTTGCATTTTGTTGTTGTTGTTGTTAAGTTCCTTCAGTCATATCTAACACTTTTTGACCTCATGTGAGGTTTTCTTAGCAAAGGTATTGAAATTGTCATTTTCTTCTCCAACTCATTTTGCATATGAAGAAACTGAAGCAGTGTTCATTGACTTGCCCAAAATCACATAGCTAGTAAGTGTCTAAAGCCATATTTGAACTCAGGTCTTCTTGACTCTAGGTCTAACTCTCTATCCACTGCAGACATCATTATAGGAAAAAATAGTTAATGTAGTAAGTCTTATAGGAAAGCAGCAACAAAAACACCACCTCTGGTCATCAATGCTGTGCTGGAAAAGCTAATAAAATTTTAATTTTTCCAAGTTGATCCTCATATTTTATATGTTCACTATCTTGTCAAACTTATATACTTAACCATTCTGTTTAACAGGATGCTCCAGAGCTCAAATTCTGTGGTTCCATTCTTTAATAATAGAAGAATATAAGTATACTCTGGGATAAAAGTCCCTAGTTTTCTAAGGAAGATTTTCATGGAGATAATGAGAGCATACATGTGTCAATTACAGCAGTATCCTAAGAAATCTGTTTCCCTCAAAATAATTTCTCATTAGTTAAAAGCATTTATAGAAATTTATGGAAATATAACATTTTTAAAGACTCCCCTTATCACATGTAGCTTGAGGGTTTCAGGAAAGTAAATAGATATCTTCAAATTTCATTTCCCTCATGATTCTCTAAAGTAAACTCTAATTCTTATCAGGAGAGGAATGAAGTGAAAGGAAACCCAGGCTTTATATACAAGGCTTGATTCCCTTCCAACCAATTTCCACATGAAAACACAAAAGATGCAGAAAATAAATTCATTTATCCAAACTGATAACAAAACAGAAATCAGAGGAAATATACATAGGAGAACATTTAGCAGAAATACAGAGTGAAGGAACTCTCTAAGGATCTTGTTTTCTTTTCAGCCACAGAAATTTGGGTAAACATTGTCCATCTTCTTTCCCAAAGCTAGAATCCAAAAGCAACTGAAATGACTGAAGAATAAGAAGATGACTAAAAAGACATGATGAATTACTTTTTCAGTGGGTCTGCCCCATATCTCTTATGCCCATAGGGCATTTGCCTCCACCAATTAAGAGAGAGTCCCATACCAATGAACTTTGTGACTCAGGTTACACATGTGGATGCTATAAAGAGCTGATGTGCCATAGTAGAAAGATAGCAAACTCAAAGTCAGAAAAAATTGGGTTTAAGTCCTGCCACCAACACATATTTTTAATGTGACCCAGGGCAAGTCACTCGATTTATCAGTGGTCAAAACAACTCTAAATTTAGAAGTTGTATCCTTTCTGTGAGAAGAAACTTCTATGGGAAGAGACTTATACTAATGGAATTACAGGTCTAGTCCCAACAAAAATAAAGTCTGATTAATAGGCAATATTAAGGAAGACAGCTCAATGACTCTTTGGGCAGTGGAGCCAAATAAACCAAATACTAAGTATTTCTCAGGAAATATTTCCAGATTTTGCTCTCCTAGCAACTGAATGGCTCAGGTTTGGATGTTACTACCATATGATATCAATGGTGATTTGAAGATAAAAACAGTTCAAAATGTATCATCCAGCAAAATCG
Source organism: Pseudocheirus occidentalis (assembly GCA_028646575.1). Classification (NCBI taxonomy): domain Eukaryota; kingdom Metazoa; phylum Chordata; class Mammalia; order Diprotodontia; family Pseudocheiridae; genus Pseudocheirus; species Pseudocheirus occidentalis. Next base: position 36,895 of record JAQQSW010000173.1, read on the forward strand.
TGATCAGGAATACCTGTGGCATAAATAGAGGATAAAATATGCAGACATTGAGTTATTTTTTGGTGAACCTAATATGTCAAAAGACTAGATGACTATCCTGCAAACTATTGGGTTATTTATGGAGTACTGTAACAACGAAAAAGACTGCACACAAGGAGAAGAGATACCATGATACAAAAGAAATGATATGGCTCAAGATCAGGAGTCAGAGACCTGAGGCCTTAGGTCTATAAGTGGCCCTTTAGTACTCAAGTGTGGACCTTTGACTGAATCTGAACTTCAAAAACCAAATCCTTTTAGGGGATCTGTGTTCAATGATATTCTTTGGGGTGGGGGTTGTTCTATGAAGTTCAGGTTCAGCCAAAGTGCCACACTTGAGGACCTAGAGGCCCATATGTCACTGGGAAGTAGCAAGTTCCCCACCACTTCTCTAGTGATAGGTCTGGGTTCAATTTCATTTCCTTAAGTCTACGAACTATATAATCTTGGGTAAGTAAGTAAACCTTTCTGGAATTATTTAAAATGGGGAGGCTGGACAAAATAACTTGACAAATTCCTTCTGTCTCTGATCAATAATGCAGGTTCCTACCACATCTGTCCTTTAAAGGATAGAACCAATGAAAATATCCCAAATCAGCACTCCATTAACAGTTAACAAAAGTAAAATATGCTTTCAAAGGATAAAAGTTCTCTACTACAGGTATTAAGTGATGCAGTGGTTAGAGAACTGGGTTTGGACTCAAGAAGACATGAGTACAAATAAAGCCTTAGACGCTTACTAGCTGTGTGACTCTGGATAAATCAATAACTCCATTTGCTTTAGTTTCCTCAGCTGTAAAAAGAGTAAGAGAAGGAAAGGGCAAACCACTCCAGCATCTTTGCCAAGAGAACCTCAAACAGGATCACGAAGCATTAGATAAAATTGAATTGACTGAATGACAATAAATCTCTACCACAAAATGCTTAGAGTTTAATTTATGCCTATAAAAACACATATGAGGATTCAGTCAAAACAATTAAAGTTAAATATGCAAAGTTTGTTTATTGATTTCCTCAAAATCAGTGAATGATGAGTAAATCTGACTTCTTAATTTAAAAACTTGGTTTACAAGAAAATAGAATGATGTTAAAATTACAACCATTATTTAAAGCTTTTTGTGAAAATAGGCATATTGATATCCCAATTTTAAAAATTAGTATTAAGAAAACTTTGTAAATTTACTTTCTTGACCATCAACCTTATAATTTGATTAATTTTCAAGTCTTTTCTCAGCAACCCATCCTATTAAAATAATGGTGAATATAAATGTGAAATTTCATCAGGTTCCATAACTTGTGTATGAGTTACATGATCTGTCAAGCAGTGACATGAGGCACAATTTCATACTCAATTTGTGATGCAGAAAGCAAAGTGAATAGCGAAATGTCATGTATTGAGCTTCTTTATAGATTGTGAGAAATCCTGGGAAAATAGGAGCCATTTATTGTTTTAATCAACTTGTGTCTACCCAAGACTAGTTAAAGTTTGCTTTTTTTAATTAAATGAATGGTAGAGTTAGTGACTGTATGATCCTGCAGTTGTCTAAAATATTCTGTTTTTCATCCTTGATTGAATCTCTGTTTAAAGGGATATATAGGTCATAAATTTATGTCTATTCTAGGATAGTAGGGTAGCAAAAAAAATTGCCCACATAAATGTCCTTTAGACCTAGGTAATTTTACTATTGTAAGCACAAGACCAATAGATGCTATTTAGCAAATTTTAAAATGAAGAAAGATAAGAGAAAAACAAGGAAAACAAACACTATGCCTTGGTAGATAATTAATTCAAATAGATCTAAAAAGACTAGAAGTTTAAATAAGAATGCTGGAATTGTAAAAATAAAATCATATATTCACAAATGATTTTTAAAAGCCTAAACTTTTAAGAAGGATTTTTTTTAAGCAAAGAGGGGAGATAACAGAGATTTTGTCATTTGCAAAAAAAAATTTTAAATTGAAGAACAGATCCATTCTTCACAGAATCACAGCATTTGAGAGTAGGGAGGAATCTTTGAGTCCAATTCTTAACCAAATAAAAATCTTCTAGCACTCCTCACGTTCAGTATTTCTTAAATAATCCTTTTTGCTCAGTTCTCTTGTCTCCCAACCTACTTCTGGGTAACTCCCTTATCACTCCTTACCACTGTTCCTCAATTCTAACAGTGGAAGTGCTAAGTTGCAGAGCACATCACAACACCTAACTACATGCATTCATATTTGCAATGAAGCACCACATACCCACTGTGGTTACAGATCCTATCTTGACAAACATGTTACTGTATGTATCAGCAAGCACACTAGAATACCCAGGATGGCTGCTAGCACACATTCTTAGATCTGCTTTTCTAAAGGAAAGCAACTCAAAAAGAGTTAACAATCTTACTTCAATCAGTCAAACATGTGTCATTTATTTAGCTCATGGGGAAAAGTCAACACCCTGAATTTCAGAGAATACAAACCAAATACAAACAGAAGTTACAAGCAGACAAAAAAACATATCAGCAGACAGGCTTCTAGCCATCTGACCATTACTCCCATACATAGTTAGTTACCAGGGAGGGAAGCATCAACATCTGGGTTTTGAAAGCTGGTGGGGCTCAACAGCTTCCCAGATTCTCATCTGGCAAAATCACACAACTCTTTCCAAAGTGAGCCCCAAAGCAAAAAACTCACATCAGGGTATATATAGCCCTCTCCTGGATCAGAGAATGTCACAACCTTCTTGACCCACTGCCCAATCACAAAGTAATAAGGCGTAGGCATTCCTGAAGAACAAGCCTCCTTACACAGGTTCCATGTTGATCACATTCAGCCTATTAGGGGATAGAGAATATTTTCAAATCAGGGAAAGTGCTCAAAGTCACTTAAACCTATCAAAGGGCCTAAAGGAATTTCAGATTCCAATAACATTGGGCCCTAAGATCTTTCATTCCCATTACATAGGTAACTTACATCTGAATTAGCATTAACATTTCTTAAATACAACATAATCCCCACAAAATAGAGAAATCACATTTGCAAGATACATAACATAAAAACTCATCACCAGCAATCCAAAACAAAAAAGTCCAAATAATGTTCTCTGGGGAGGGGAGGATATCAACCCACAAAACACAGATAGATATCAAAACATAATCTATTCTCACCTTTCTCTTAGCATTGCTTATTTAAGCTTTTCTCAGCATTGTCAAACCATAAACATACAGTAGGTACAATGTCCCCAGGAATGTACTATACCCTGAGGATATAAACACAAAAGAGAAGCCCTTTTCTCAAGGAGTTTATACTATAATAGGGGAGAGATCATGCAAATAATCATAAAAACAAAACAAAATTTAAAAAAGCTAATTATAGTAAGAATGAATATGAATTAAGGGTGAGGTGGAAATGTTTCTTGTAGGTGGTCAATGGATAGAGCACAAGTTCTGACATCAGGAAGACTTATCTTTCTGATTTCAAATCTGTTCTAAAACACTTACTTAGCTATGTGATTCAAGGCAAATCACTGAACCTTGTTTATCTCAGGTTCCTCATCTGCAAAAGGAGCTGGAGGAGGAAATGGCAAACTACACCAGTATTTCTCACCAGGAAAACAATATTAGGGTAACAAAAAGTTAGACATGACTGAAAAATGACTAAAGAAAAAGATTTGGCTTTTTTCCTAGCTTTGAAAGGCATAGAATCCAGAAGGTGGGTATAGGTAAAGAGATCATTCCTGGCATAAGGGACTGTAAAGCCACACAGGAACAGCTTTCCAGAAGAATGCTACTTTGAACAGCTTTTAAGGTTCTGTTTCCAAAGTATAGTGAACACTCTGTTTATTCCATAACAAATCAGATCAAAATATTCACAGAAATCAAGGTACAACATTCACAATGTTATAACTTATCACAGAAAGTCAAAATACAGCATTCAAACAAAGTATCACCAAGATGTCCACATAGGTTTCACTACAGTGGTCAAAAAGTTTTCAACAAAGAACAATCATTTAGTAAGTCAATCATTCAATCATCCTTAAGGAGGTTTCCCACCTCAAGGAACACAAAGTACAATAGTCAAAGTTCTCCAGGCATGGGGCACACTAAGTTAACTCATTCAGTCACTTATTCAGTCATCAGTATAAGTACAATCATTTAGTCAATCACTCAATCATCCTTCATCATTCACTATTTAATAATCAGAAAATACACAGATCCATCACCCCTAGATCACTAGTAAACTACAATTTCTTCGTCAGCACACAATATCCAAGTAAAGTCTTCTTTAAGCTTGACTTGGTGTGGTCTGTAAGATTCCATGGCTCTCCTTCCATGGTCCCAGATCCCACCTGCATTCACAAAATTGTCACCTGAGTTCAAAGTCAGACATTTCCCAGGTCCTTGTCCATCTCTCTATTCAGTTCCTGCTCCACATTGGAGCTCACAGTGTCCAGTCCACCTCAAATCCTTCACATTCATAGTTCCTGGGAAGATAAGGCTTACCAAAGCCACCAATAGGTTCATAAAAGTACCAGCATCACAGTCATGCTCCCGCAGCTTTGGCAGCCCTGGCTGGTCCTTGGAAATCCCCAGCAGCTCTGGCTGGCCCTCAGCCTCAGCAGAAGTTTCAGCTGGTCTCCAAATCAAAATCACTTCATCCAGGTTCTTCAAATCAAAATCATTCTCTCCAACCTGGGTAGGGCTCTCCTCTTCATCCTTCCTGGCTCCTCTTCAACCTCACTGGAGGCAGCTTCTACCTCCATGGGGCTTGTTCCAAGAAGATCTGTCTCTGCCTTCCTGGGTTTTTCCTTATATGCAGTATTGCTACTCCCTGCTCAGTCCCTTCCTGTTACATCAGCAACAGGAGACAGGAGTTCATACCTTCCATTTCACTAATGGAAACTTAATCTCAACTAGGTGCTAAGTACCTTTTAGCTTGGCAAAAAAAAGGAACTTCAAATCTCATTACTGTTACAGGGACAGTCAGTAAAAATACCCTGTGTAAAAAGAGGTTGTCTCCATTTTAGAACAGCAAGAATGACAATGTCCCTGTATCAGGAAATATAAAAGGGAGTTTAAGGTATAAGAAAACCAAGATTTGTGATGAAGGTGAAATTTAAAGAAGAAATTTGAATGACAAACAGAGGAATGTATCTTTGTATCTTTGACCCGGGGGATTATAGGAACATATTCTTTTTTTTAGAGAGAGAAAAATGGTTTTAATATGTGAATTCATGCTGTCTGTTATAGCAACTCAAAGTTAAGGAAAGGTCCCAATGACAGCCCCTGGTTGAAAACCACAAGTGACAGGGAACTCACCATCTTGTCAGTTAGCCCATATCCTTTTTTTGGGCCTCTGTCAGGAAATTCTTTTTTTTAAATTTTATTGCCTTGTTTCTTTACTTTTAGGTTACAAGATTCAGTTCCAGAGTCACTTGAGCTTCAGATTTTTCTCCCCTTCCTCCCCACCCTCAACCCCCGCCATGGTGGCATACAATCATGTATAGGATCTGCAAACTCCTTCATATTGAACAATAGTCTGGTTGTATAGGTATTGTAGCCAATGGAGTGAACAATGAGAAAAGAGAAACAAAAGTCAAACATCCAAAAGAATGATAGCATGCATTGCTTCAGTGTCCTTTTAAATTCTGATCTTTCTGGATCTTTCTCTGAAAGTAGACATCTCCTTCCATCATGAGACTTGTAGAGTTCTCTTTTAACTGTGCAATGCTGAGAAGCATCCAGTTTTTCAAAATTGGTCATCACACAGTTGATGCATCTGTGACTGTGTAAAAATTTTTCCTGCTTCTGCTCTTCTCACTCAGCATCAATTCATATAAATGTCTCCAGGTAATTATGAAGTCAATCTCCTTCACATTTCTTATACCACAATAATATTCCATCACATTCATATACCATAACTTGTTCAGCCATT
>JAQQSW010000173.1:50728-64973 GCA_028646575.1 Pseudocheirus occidentalis
CATAAAGTTATTAGCTTCTACTTGCTCCACTCTAATTCTGAAGGAATTATTATCTTCAGAATGCCTTTGAGTTTATTTTTCCATCTTGGAAATTCAACTTTTTAAGGCATTGTTCTCCTCTTTGGCTTTCTGGGCCTCTTTTGTCATTTGAGTTAATCCATTCTTTAAAGTGTTATTTTCTTCAGTCACGTTGTTGACTCTCTTTTCATGGTTTTCTCACATCATTCTCAATTTTTCCTCCACTTCTCTTATTTGGTTTTCAAAGTCCTTTTTCAGTTGATGTATAGCTTCTAGGCATTCTTCAAGTGTCTTGGAATTATTTGGTGTGGGAGTTGGAACTGTGTTGTCTTCCCCCCATTCAATGCTTTGATCCTTTTTGTCCACAAAAAAGGATCTAGAGTCTTATTGCTGTTCTTATTTTGCTTCCTTTTCCTCATGTTGGCCAGTCAGTTAATTGGATGGTTTTTTTTTTGCTCTGTGATACTCTGCTTCGAGGGGGGAAAAGCTCGTTCCAAATCGCTGTGGTTTTCCCAGCTGCCAGAGCTATTAGGGGAGTGTTGCAAGTCCCCCCAAGTTTGGCTTACTGAAAGCACACCCCAGGACCACCACCCATGACCATGATCTGGATCCAGGCTGCTCAACGCAAGAGCACTTGGCCCTGATCAATTGATTCAGCCCCTCTGTGGAGTCTGCAGGTCAGGGGCTCTGAATCAGCCCAGTGGGGGCTGCTGCTGGTTCTAGCTGTTCCCCTCCCCCACTGCTTCCTTGCCCCAGGGGCAGTGTTGCTGAACTGCTTTTCCTCCCCCAAATTAATTTTCAAAGTTTCACTTTCACTTTAACTGACCAACTAATTCTGGTTTGGTGAATGTGAAGATTCCCTCAGGTGCAATAGATCTTCTCTGAAGTTGACTCAGGCTGCATCTTGTGAGTCTTGGCCCCTCCTGGCTGCCCTGGGACCTGGCCTGGCTGGGGCTGCTTATTTGGGCTGGGCCGGTCTCTGCTCTGGCATGAGCTGCCCCTCTCCCATCCTGTTCCTCATGCCTTGGCAGATGTGGAGGTCCTGGAAGCTGTAGATCCTCTCCTCCCAGACTGGCTGCAGCGCAGCTCTGCTGGGATTAGCTCAGCCTCGCTCCTTCCCACCACCCCGGGCCTGGCCGCGGTCTCAGATTCTGGCTGGGCCAGCCTCCGGTCCCGGCCTCCACAATGACCCCCTGTTCCCGAGCTGCCTTCAGCGAGAGATGTGTTTTCTGTATTTTTGTGAGTCTGAGAGTCCTAGACTCTGTCTGGACTCATATTTTATGGTTGCTTAGGGTGGTGGTGTGGGAGCTGTGGGACTTTGCTGCTTCTCCCCACATATACTTTTAAAAATATAAAATTTTATGCTTTTGTAAATAATAGGTATATTTTTAGAAGTCTGAACAATAGACCAGGTAAAAAAGTATGCTAGCATATGCATGTGCAAACATATATGTGTATTGTGTGTTTTCATATAAACATATAGACCAGTGGTTCTCAATCTGTGGGTTGTGACCCCTTTGGGGTTGAATGACCTTTTCACAGAAGTCACAGGGGTTGCCTAAGACCATTGGAAAACATACATTTCTGATGATCTCAGGAACCTTCTCTATCTGTCTCTGCCCACATGCAGACATGTCCACATACAACTATTAAAGGGTTGCAGCATTAGGAAGGTTGAAAACCACTGATACAGGCACAGTTGCAAGCATATGAAAAGGAGATAGATTTTAAAACATAAGAATTATATTTTTTCACAAATTATCTTGTGGCATGGGATTACCAAATTCTCCTCTGATATTTTCTCATGTTATGAAGGTTGCCCTTTTTTACTGAAATATTTACAACCTGACTTTTGTCATAGAAAATAATTAGAAATAAAAAATACCCATTGATTGAGAAATAGTTAAATTGTTATGCTTGAATGTTAGTCACTTAATCAGTAAGCATTTTTAGGTACCTACTATGTGCTAGGCACTATGCTAAACACTTGCGATTAAATGAACAAATCAAAAAATAGACAATTCCATATCTAAGGGAGTTTACTACATAATGGTAAAGAAAATAAGCACATAAATATATAAAAACAACCTATGAAAAGAGGAATAGGAAATAATTCATCTGCTGGGTGTTATTGCAAAGAGACAACAAGACTGCCCCAGTTTGGTGATTTTAAAGATGCAGCTTGTTCCAGCTATGGAACTGAACAGTGCTAGTCTGGTATGATCCAAATAGTAAGACCATTTCACATGTCTTCTCTCAGAAGCAAATCACTGGCATTTTCCACATGGGTGCCTCTATCTTAGGTGATTTGTGCCTGTACAAAGCCTACTTGTACTCTCAAAGGACTTTGAAAGCTTTAAATTGATATGTAAAGGGGAAAAGGGATTGGACATGTGGTTTCATGCACAGAGGGAACTCCCAGGTGACAAAAGTGCCTCTACTAATTCAGGTCAGTGTTTTCTCTGCCACATAAATTCTTAAAAGGTTAGCTAGAGAGGCCAGAACTTAAGTAATTTGCTCAGCTTCACCCAGTCATTATATTTCAGAAATAGGATATGAACCTAGGTGTTTATGGCTGCAAGCTCCATACAATTCTGCTTCTACTATATTAATGTTACCTCTGATTATCTTGGTTTGTTAAAATTTATAAGATATTCAGGGATATTCAAATTATTAATTTCATGGCTTTTCCTATTCAATTCAACAAACATTTACTAGACACTACTATGAGAGAACAGGAGAAAAGTTATGAATTATGCGTCTCTTTGATATTTTTGTTGTTGGGACTTGATGATCAGTTTTATGGTGAAATTTCTGAGTGGGCAGCTGTCAGAATTGTATTGTAGAGATTTTTATATATTTTTATGTAGATTAATGAATGTCAGGTGTTTCAAAATGTTCTTTTTTCCCTCAAATAATTTTATCCATACTATCTGTCTTCATTAGTTTCTTCTCATATGGATTTTTTAAATGCAGTAGATGGGGCTAATGTAGGAAATGTTCTAGAGGATAGTTTTCCATTTACCTAATACATGATCCAATAATTTGCAGTTACAGTACTTAGATTGCCTTGTGACTTGTTCCCAACCATCTGGTTTTCAATATTAACTATCAGTTCTTTCTATTAAAGAAAAAAAATGTGATGCTATTATTTATACAAGAACATGTAGATGAAGGGTACTGTCATTCACACTTAACGATAAGTTGTCTCTCATTCCAAGAGTTTTATTCTTAATAGAATTTTCTAAATATTTATTGGCAATCTTGGGATGTACAAGGAGAAAGAGAAACAATGGAGATAAAAAGGTAGCTTTTCAGCCCTCTAGAGCTTCCAGCATATGCATTAAACCTGAGGTACTGTTTAAAGTAATCTACTTCACAGTCAAATCATTTCTGAAATGTTGTCATTGTTAGAATACTAAAAAGATAACTGTTAACTGTCATGTAGCATATGGATTACTATGGAAGTCCATATGCTTTGAAACATTTGGTGATCAAATGAAAATTTGTAAAGTCAAATAAGAATGGGGCCCTGGTACCAAAATCTAATTACCAGCAGCTTCACCAGACTGTAAGCTTTCCTTCAAAGGACTGTGTCCCTCTTTATGATCGTTTTCAGTAACTCACCTGCTGTATTCTACAAACCTTGCAAAGGAATATCCTTAAAAGAGACAAGATCCACTGAGTTTTCCTGTTAATTTGACTTTATAGTCAGTCCTTTAATCTTAGTGAGTGTGTCATTCAAACAATGATGGATAGAGAAAGTGACGTTGAAAAAATTTAAAGAAAAAAATATTCATAAAACAATTAGACATGTTTCAGTTATTCTCTCCATGCTATTGGTTTTTTTTAGTGAAAAAATATACTGGTAGAAATCTGGAAATTCTAAATCCTGCAATAATCTTTGTAACTGTGCTAATCTCCAACTCTGCATGTCAGCATTCCAGTTGCTCTTGACTCACTACTTCTGGTTAAGAAGCAACTTTTGTAACATCTTCATAACTGGATTCCCCACCACTAATCTCTGCCCCCTCAATTCCATACTTTATATTGCCACCACATTAATGTCCTTCAGATCTGAAAAAATGATTGAAAAAACATTTATTAATCAGTTACATGCCAAGCATAATGCTATGTATTAGGTTTATGGATAGAAAGAGACGGCAGGCACTGTTCTCAAGGAACTCGCATTCTAATGGAGATGAGAGGTCAGTCATTTGGGATTTAAGACTTTCCATAGTCTATTTCATCACTTTACAACAGTTGTCACATACTTCTTCCCACTACATACACTAGTCTCATGTCAAACCAAACTAGTCTATGCTCCTTACGCCTCAGTGTTTTCCTGTTCCCACATCTTTGTTCATGCCATCCTTTATGCCTGTAATATTTTGTCTTCATTCTCTTCCCTCCTCCAACTCCACCTCTTTTAATAATATGCAGTTTTATAAATAAAAAATGCAAATAAAAATTATAAAAATAAAAATAAAAATAAAAATAAAAATGATCTCTTATAGGAAAGTTTTCTTTAATTCCCTCAATCACCTTTTTAATTTCCTTTTTCCTTTCTTTGACTTCACATAGAACAATTAGCCTGGATTATTCTCCTGTTCAGTGCACTATCATTCTTATATGGTATCACAGGTTTGTTCATGCATCACATATCTTACAATCATTTTATGAGGGGAGGATGTGTGTGTGTGTGTGTGTGTGTGTGTGTTTGTATTGGGGGGGATGGAGTTGGGGAAGGAGTAGGTGAGTGTAAAGATGTGAAGTGCAGTAGCACTACATCCTAATTATCATAATCTCATCCTGAATCCTAACTATCCTTCTCATTTGTCACCCACCCAAGCTTGAATTCTGCCCACTAAATGATGAGCTTTCCACCTTTTTTGCCCAGAACTTAGCTATCACAACACTTACCAGTCATTCTTAAACACATACTCATTATTTTAGATCCCCTTTATATTTTGTCTCCACCCATAAAATCCAAATTTTTTGTGGTCAACTACTTCCTTGATTTTTTGCATTTATATTCCCAGACCTCCATGATGCTCCTGGTACAATAAGAACTTAATAAATGCTTTTAGTTTTATTTATTCATTTATTTATCCCCAGCACCATATTTTTCACCTAGTAGGTGTTTAATAAGTGGCTGTTGAATGAATGAATGAATAGTGAAAACACATTAAATATAAATAAATAATCCTGCTATAGAAACAGGGAGAAAAGGGTACTACAGTAATATTGTTAATATTTATGCAGCATTTTAATGTGTATAAAGAACTTTTACAAATATTAAATCATTGCATCCTCACAACTCTGTGTTGTAGATGTGAGAATTACACAATTCTTACATATAACAAAACTGAGGTTGAGAGAGGTTATGTCATGTTACACACAACTAGTAAATTTCTGAGAGGCATTTCAGCATCCAGTCCAGAACTCTATGCACCACATCACTTGGCTATTTTATAGGATTCTGGGACCTCCAATTACTTTGAAATTCTTCATAGAGGGAATATTACAGTGACACAAACTTAGACTTTTTGCCATTTTTATTTACAAATTAGATCTTTCAATGCAAATTTTCTCTTAGATCAGTGCTATCAATCAAATAACCACCTTACAGTCAGGGAAAGTATTCCTTTTGATCTTTATGACCCAATTCAAGCAAGATGGAATATTATATTCTCCACTACATTGAATCTGGAAGGCCTCATAAATCCCTTGTATGTTATCTTGGATAACATCAAGTTTGGAGAATAGGCGTAAACAATTCAAAAAGACTGGCTATTCTAAAAGCATATGGGATAGTGCTCTCTGAAACACAGAAGCCCATAGTCCTGAATCTTACTTTAAGTGCTTCCAACTTTATATTTGGCAGACCAGTGACAGTGGGAAGTGTGGCCTAGGGACATGTAAATATCTCCACATGTCACTTTTCAGTAAGCCTGAAGCAGACTTCAGGCTAGGTGACAGTACTAGGCAGCTGCAGTTGTTGATAGGTTTCTGACAGAAATAAAACATGGCAATGTACATATTTTCTCTGTGTCGGCTTTCTCAAAAGTCTAGTGTGTCAACTTGCTATGGAAAGATGAAACAGATTTGAATCAGTCTACTACTGGGGGCCTGCAGATACATGAATATGTTTTCACAAGCAATACAAATGATAAATAACAAAACATATATTCATTTTCTTCTGGTTAATTTTAGAATACAACATGATGCTCTGTGAGCCATGTGTAAGTGAGTGTTGTGTTCTGCTCTGGAAATAGGGTACACCCAAAAGGCTAATTACAGTCATTTACTCAAAGTACAATGTTTTTACATTTCTACATTTTACATCTCAACAATGCTTTTCTTTTACATTTCAAGTGAATTCTGACATCCAATTCACAAACATATAATATTCAATTTCATTCCAGCAGTTTTCTGGTTTTTGTCATGATGACAGGAACAAAATGGAAAAAAAGACTTATAGTATCTAAAAACTCTAAACTATGAGGTGCAGTAATAATTTTATGACCTCAACCCTTTTTTGCATTTTTTCTATGAGGGGTCTTGCTGTTACTATCCATGAAAACCACTTAAAAAGATCTCACCCCCCCAATTGTTTTTCATCTACAAATTTCATATTGTTCAAAGCATAAATGTGATGATACAATTTGGTATTCTTCCATACTCTTTTGGTGAGATTTTTTCATTAGACTGCATGGTATAGGCTTGTGTAATTTTTTTTTTGTATTTTGTATCTACTTACTTGAAAGGATTGGAAAATCAATTTAATTAAACTGTTAATTCCAAGGAAAAACTTTTGATTCTAGAATTCATTGGCCAGTTGATTATTTTGGGAGAGCCACTTAGTTTCCCTAAGTTTGTTTCTTTATCTGTGAAATAGGAATAGCAAGACAATAATATCATTCTTGAAGGGCTGTTGTATGAATCAAGCAATATATTAGCACTAAGTTTATGGAACATTACCTGTATTAATTGTGCTGGTACTATTACCCAGGTTTTCTAATCCTAGTCAAGTTCTTTCCTTTTTTCCAAAAGGTTAGGCTTTTGATTTGCTTGGTTTAACTCTTCTAAAACTTTAAAAGACCAGAAGGCACATATTAAACTATGATCATTAACATATCTCTACCATATACAAGTCATTGAAAAATAACAAATTAGAATTGTATAATAAATAAAATAATGATCTATAATGCCAGTGCATAGTGCATGTGCACAGGAAGAGAGGGATTTTTAAGAAAAAAAAATGCGAAGGAGACTGCAGCACTTCAGAACTAAAAGAGAAATTTTCCTATGGTAACCAAGGAAGAAGAGCTGCAAGAAACAACGTTTAAAGTGATGGCATGTGTATGAGTAAAGAAGTTCACCTGAGACAGAATTGTGTAATATAAAGTAGTGAGATATAGGAAAGAGAAGAAAAATGGAAGAAGTATAGTATGTATATGTCCCATTTAATGAGGAAAAAAGGAGATGTTGGGAAAAGTAATATTGAGTTAGAGAATTCTAAATGATAGACTTATCGATACTTAATCCTAAGGTGATTTTTATATTAGATTATCATTTTCTGGAGAAATGAATTGAATCAAGGGAGGACAAAATGTTTATAACTATATATAGTTATGTATAATTAAACTATATATAGCTATATATAATTAAACTATATATAGTTATATATAACTAAACTATACATAGTTAAATGTAACTTAATTCTCAATTCAGGGAATACACATACCTTTTAATGATTTATCAGAGGGAGATTTTTTCACCATATATACAAGCTAAAAATGAATATTTTTAATTAGCATAAAACGCTGAATCTATTTATAAGAGAGAGGGATGTTAATTAATTTAGTCTTGTTTAATTAAAGTATAAGAAAGATTAGTTACCCCTTAGCTCAGATAAGATTTTTAAAATGTGTTTTTACCTAAGTGTATTTCCCTGTACTGGGGAAAAGGAAAAAAACAAAAAAACAAAAGCAAATCTATGAAACAAGGTAAATGATCCTAAAGGTCTCTTTCAAAAGATTCTTTCTTTACTATCTTTTTACCAATTTGGTCTACACAGTATTTCAGAATTTTGCCATAAGAGATTTACTGAAAGCATTTAGCTACTATACCTCACTTCTCATTATTTATTTGGAGAGACAATGAAATAGAGCAGGAAATTTCCTCATATTTATTTTTCCTTTCTTGTGTCCAAGTGTTAGAGAAAATTAATTGCAATGATGCTAATTTTGTTCAATTATATTTCTATATATCTCTTACATTTAGGAAGAAGTTAAGGTGAGAATATGATTCTCTATAAAATTCTTTGATGTTTCTTAATCTGGGTCATTTTTTTTGGTGTCTCCTAACCCTTATCTCAGTATTTGTCCTAATTTGTAACTTTCACTTGTGATACAATTTCCATTTCCCACCCTTCACCCCATGCCTTCACCTCTCCTGATTATATATTCTGATAGGCTACCTTCCTTGAAATAAGCCAGCACTTCCAATGTAACCCCAATGTGGGAACAATGGATGGATCTTCTTTACTTGGTGTCTGGAGATAAGGCCTATAGTTGTTCAGATGCTCAGAGAGAATTGTCTTGTCCTTATTTTGAGGTTAAAGAGAAACTTCTTTGGTGAAAAGCAAGTAGGAATGCATCCTTCCCATCCAGATGTTCAAAGAAGATAATGACTTTCAAAGAAATACTACACAAATTCCCAGTCAGTGGAGCAATTGCTGGCAGTTCCTTAACTGCTTGATTCTCTACTACTTTCAGCTAATGTCTAGAGGTTTCTCTCCCTATCCATCATGGGTCACCAAAGCCCTTATGTAGAGCTCCCCTGAGTTCTGTCCTACTTCCTTTCACCTGTCTTTCACTGTTGCTCTACTTCCAGCTTTTGGAATTACTGCTGCTTATCCAAGTGATATTGCTCGTAAGTGTTAATGAACCACTAATAAAGCTTCTTGCAGTGCCTTAGAGTAAGCTCTTTTTGACAGTTTCCAAATGAAATAGCTAGCCAAATTGACAACAGGTCAAAGTTGGCCATGGGTATTTCCTTTAATGTCTGTGAGTTGTTGACTAGAGCTATGACTAAATCCCCTGACCTCCCTCCATGAAAAGGCAGCCATGCAGCTACCTGCTATACATCCTGGAGAGAGTAAGAGTTAGATCATTGAATGGCATGCTCCAGTTAGTAAACTTGCCATGCAGAAATGGGGACCTCTGAACTTCCTCCCTATCACCCATGAATCATTGTTCAACATAATGATTCTCTAGCCATGTTGTTATCCAGGTATCCTGATGAACATTACACTGTGATTCAGGACTTGAAACTAAAGGACTTTACTTGAGGACCTTGAGGCTTAACCAAGGGCTTCCTCTCTCATGTTAGATTCATAAATTGCTAGCAGCAGCTGAGAGTAGGCCTCTTGTCAGACATCCTGATATCCTGATGAACACAGCACCATGATTCAAGACTCAAAGGCAAGACCTGGGAGTCTCTACTTTTGCCTCATCATTAGGAAACTCCTTAGATCTATGAGTGCTGACCAAGGCTGTGACTAGGACCTCCAGCAACTGGAAATTTGAGAGATTTTTTTTTGTCTTCAGCATGTAATGAAACATGTGCCTAAGCAACAGGGATTCCATCTCTCTTCTGTAGTGAAGGCAAAGCTAGTGTCGTCCAGACAATATGTGAGAACAACATGTGTGGCCAGTATCAAAGAACAAGTGGACCCAGAAATTTAAGGATTAAAATGTTAGTCTCTAAGACTAATAACCCCTACTAATTCATATCTTCTTACTTAATTATCTTCTTTGTCTTCTTTTTTGTTTCACATTAATATAGTTCTATTATTTTGGAATCCTAGGTTATCCATGTGTGCTTTTTCTCAATTAATAAATTTAAACTGATGAAGTTCCTAAAGAATTGAAGTTATCCACAGGATCACAGGTGCAGCTTTCTCTATTTCCCTGTATGAGCACAAAATTACTAATAGGATAATTAAAATAATCTGACTAACAAACATTATCATGTCTATGACTGGCATCTCCCTCCCAAACTCTCAGTTCATTTCTCCACTTGTGAACCAGCACCCTGGTACTGGATCTGGATCTCCAGAATCATTACCTTTTAGCTCTTTGGGATTTTAAAACTCCTGTCCTAGAGTCCAGTCCTATTGATTAAGGAGAAATTAGTTCAAAGAACAGTAATACACTTTACTGACTTACTCATTAATTGGTTCTAGGGGTAGAAAGAAAAACAACAACTATGCTTCATCTCCATAATCCACCCAGGTATCTACCAT
Source organism: Pseudocheirus occidentalis (assembly GCA_028646575.1). Taxonomy (NCBI): domain Eukaryota; kingdom Metazoa; phylum Chordata; class Mammalia; order Diprotodontia; family Pseudocheiridae; genus Pseudocheirus; species Pseudocheirus occidentalis. The sequence goes on from JAQQSW010000173.1 coordinate 61,062, forward strand.
TCCACCCAAACCATCTTGTCATTTACCAGCCACCCTGAGCAATACTCATCACTCCCTTGGCACTGTAATCAAATCAATAGAGTTATGACTTCTTAAAAGGCCACATTAATTTACTGCAATAAACATCAACTTATCTCCATGAGTATTCAGTCCCCAAATCTGTCCCCTATATTATTTCTCCCCTCTGATTTTTCTGATCTTATAAATATAGAATAAAACACATTGAGGACAGTGACTTTTTATTTTTATATTTTCATCCCCCCCCCTTATACATCACATCAGCTAGAACTTAGTAAGCACTTAATAAATGACTTTCATTCATTAAATCATTTCTTCAATCAGCATAATATTATTGCCCTTTCTATCTTGATAGTGACAGCTCAAGCTGAGCAACAACTAACAATTCAATATTCTCCATTTTTATGGTACACAAACTCATTATTTTCTTTGTTAACTTCTACTCTGGATCATTTAGATAGACCATACTGAACAGCAAGCTCTTAAATTAGTATAACAGTGGCAGAGTAGCATTAAACTAATATCAAAATTAACTTTCACAGCTTTTCATTTTTCTTATATGCATGTCATTAACTTAGAATACCTTTCAGTCATTTATTCTAGGTTTTAAATCTGTGAATTTTATTAAAGATGAAACTGAAAGAAATAATTCTTTCTTCCATTTATAAATAGCCTTCCATTCTGTAAAGAAATTTTTAAATATCAAATTTATCATTTCTGGAACACTCCCCTTGCGTCCTTGTATCCATAACATGTTACACGCTAATTGCTTCTGCTACTATAGACAGAGTATACGCATCTTCTTCTAAGTCCCTTCTCCATTTTGTACTTTGTTTCTATCCGGCATTGGCTACACGTCATATTCTTCCCTAAATTGTAGTTATTTTCATCAGGATCTGGGTAGCTAGGGTGCACAGTGGATGGAATACTGGACTTGAAATCAGGAAGACTCATTTGCCTGAGTTCAAATATGGTCTCAGATACTTACTAGCTGTGTGACCCTGGGTAATTAATCACTTAATACTGTTTGTCTTAGTTTCCTCATTTGTAAAATGAGCTGGAGAAGGAAACTGCAAACCAATTTAGTATCTTTGATAAGAAAGTCCCAAATGGGGTCACAAAGAGTCAGCATGGCTGTAATTGACTGAACAGTAATATCAATGGACTATTTCTTGTATTACATTATATGGGCATAGACCATATAATTACTCATCTCTGCATTCCCCACAGCACCAACTCTAATACCTTACCCATGGTAGGTGATTAGTAAATATCACTGTAAACTGAATAAATTGTTTCAGTTTTATTCCTTTGATGTATGGTCTAATAACATCAGTATACTGCCACAGTTTCAGATAAAGCGCAACTTTGGGAGAGAAAGGAGAGAATATAAATGAAATTAGGAAGATCATTCCTATCTGAAGACCCTCTCACCTTTCTCAAAGAAAAGTAAGCAGATCCTATAAGTGACACTAATATCACTATATGCTAGATTAGATCTTAATATTTTGTCTCTGTGGCTCAGTTCCGTTGTTCTGGACATTTTGTCTCTCTTAATCTAGTTTGTAAGGATGAGGATACAAATCCTTCTTTCTGTCTCCAAATACAGGGCTCTTTCTATGGTAGAAAGCTGCTCATGAATCCTAAGAATGAACCATTGTAATTGGATTTGGGGGCCAGATTCATTAGCTTCTTAACAATGTCTAAGAATCAGTGCCATTTATTGTGCTATTGTAAATTCAAACCAATTCAACTTTGTCCCACACACATTTATTGAGTGGTATCACGGGTAAAGTGTCATGCCAGGCACTGGATAAAGATCTCACCAATCTTTTGCCAACAATCACAGTTGGAATAGTTCTCTGAATCCTTCTGTCACTGAATACATAGATAAAGCCATCAATTGAGTTAGATGCTCATGTGAAATCTATTTTAAAAAAAAACTTATATTTCATTCCAAGTTTTTCTGTACAATGTCTTTGAGAGCTCTCTTTTGTGTTGTACTAAAAGAAATCTTGTCAAAAAAATCCATGACAGATTCTATGTGCTATATAAATAAATAGAAAGCATATAAAATAAAAACAGTTGTATTGAGCAAGAATTGTGATACAAGTATGCATATAAACATGCTTACATTTTCAGTATATATTCTAGTATATCATATTGATGATGCCTTGTGTTTTGGAGATGAAGATTAATTTAATGAAAATTTAGTTTCTTTTTCATTCTAAAAGAAGATTAATTTGGATCAAATTAATTGGCTTTTCTATAGATACTTCTTGAATATATTTGATTGAACATTATTTTCCATGTTGTTGAATTGTCTTTTGGTAAAAACTGGAGGATTTTATGTCCATTTTACCAGAAATAAATTTTAAGCGGAAAAACAAAACAAAACAAAACACAGAAATTGTCCTGTAACATGAATATATACATTGGCCCGCGACCAACCTATATTTACTAGGAAAGTCTAGAAATTAAGCAGTGATACCACTGGAAAAAAATTGGAGCATTGTATCTCAAACAGTATCACTTCTGGTAAGGATGAGGAAAAACAAAAGTGGGCATATCATGACAAATTACTATAAAGTATCATGGAAAGTTTGATTAGAGCATGAAAATTAGCCAGTAATTGCCAACAAGGGTAATGACTTTGTCTGCCACCCTTCTTCCTATTATAGAAAATACAGCATTCCCAGATTGTTATTTACCCATGATGGCAGGATTACTCATTATTCTTCATCAGATTGTTCAGTGTGTAACACTGTAATATCAACCAAAAGAAAATTTATGAAGAAAAAAGAAATGATGAATGGGAGGGGAGGTAGAGATGGGAAATGTCTCATATGAGTTTAAGGATGGGTTTTATTGCAGATTAGAATTAACTTTACTGGTTTCAGGTTCATAGTTTAGGAATATATGGTCTCATACCACTCATATCTCTTATCACAAATCATTGTTTTAAGGAATGCAGGTATTAAAAAGTCTTTTATGTGGCTCAAACCAGATATTGCACTGGAAATGTTGTAATATTGGTGGTATTTACTCCCTGGAACTTGATTAAGCCTTTTGAGGATTTTGCTAATGTTATGTTAATGATATTAATGTAAAATGATGACAAAGTCAGGGCCCTGGATTTTTTCTTTTTCTTTTGTACTACTTTGTTTTTCTCTGATAGAGGAGGTTGAGGATTGAATGATGACTAGAGATATCATAGGAATGAATAATGGAAAGTATGTGCCTTATTAACCTATAATACTATATTTCTGGGAGAAGATGAACTTTGGTAAGCTTTTTTCTTCATAGTTGTTACTTGGAGTCATGTAAGCCAATAAGGGATTTAAATAAATAAAGTTAGTTCTATGTCATAATGCAAGACTTTCTCAGTAGTCAAAGTGGAAGGAGGGCTTGGACAGAAAGAACAAGTAGATAGATAGATAGATAGATAGATAGATAGATAGATAGATAGATAGATAGATAGTTGGATGGTAGATAGATAGTGATACACACATATAAACATATATAATATATACACACATATACATATATAATATATATGATATGCATATATAATGTATAATATTCATATTTAATATGAATATTATGCACACAAATAATATACATATATAATATATAATATACATATGATATATGTATAATATATATATAATATACATACATACATATACATATGTAATGGTGCTGTGGGGAATGCAGAGATGAGTAATTATATGGTCTATACCCATATAATGTGATACAAGAAATATATATACACATATATCACATCACATCACATCACATCACATCACATCACATCACATCATATCATATCATACCATATCATATCATATCTAATATATACACATATAATACACTCATGTATATGTATATGAT
>JAQQSW010000173.1:65073-77008 GCA_028646575.1 Pseudocheirus occidentalis
TGTGTGTGTGTGTGATGACACAGATACAAACAATTCTCCTGAGGAAGAAGGTGGTGAACTCTCCAACAAATTAACTTAGACATTTGAAAATAATAAAAAGAATGACAATTCAGTGACTTAAATATGCATAAATAAGATAGACATAAGGAAAGATTAGAAACTTCAACTCAACGTGCTGAAAGAACTGGTAGATGTGATTACTGATGTGCTATCAGTGATTTTGAAAAAAATCATGGAGAATAATAGAGGTGTCACAAGACTGAAAACTAGGTTTATGTCCTAAATTTTCCCAACGAGAAGATAAAATAGTCTTCCAATCATAGCTCAATGAATTTGAATTTAATTACTGGTAAAAATTTTGGAAAGAAATATTAAATGAATTATCTTGAGTTCTTGTAAATCTATGCTTGGTCTGTCTTAATCATTTATTGATTAATAATGATAGATTCAGGATGCAAAAATATAAAATCCTAGGCCATTACATGTAATACAATTGGATGAAACAAGATGAAAACAGGTAATAATAAAATACAATGAGTTATGCTTGGGTTTTCAAAATTAACTTCAGAAAGACAAGAAAGGAGAGACATGGATAGATCATCTAAAGATGATGCCCATCTATAAAGATCAGTTAGTCTAAAAACTATCCAGTACAATGGAATCAAACTAAAATTGATATGTGGTCACTAAACTGTGCTTAAGTAGCATTGTGAGTTCATATTGACTTAGAAAACTATTTATTGACATTATCTTTATTCTATTGTATTAAAAATGTGTAGACTATTTCCCAATTCATTTAAATTTGCTATGGGCTGCACTGGAAGTGTTGCTGGCTGTACCCACCAGTTTGATACCCCTGATCAAGTGAGTTTAGTGGATTAGGCACTCAACATGAGTAGGGAATGTGTTGTGAAAGTAAAAAATAAAGAGCAAAGATATTATAATATTTTTTTGTTCTCATACCTGGTCAGACCACATCAGGAATACCATTGTCAGCTCTGAACATCACAGTTTGGGAAGGGCATTAATAAGCTAGTGACTGTCCCAAGGAAGATTACCAGTGAAGTGTCTTTGAGTCCATGGCATATGAAAATTTTTGGAAGAAATAGTGTCATTACATGAATAAGAAAAGAGTCAAGCTAAGCCATGGTAACCATGCCTAAGTATTAGAAGAACTATCTTATGGAGGTGAGTTAGAACTGTTCTGTTTGGCCCCAGAGGGAAGAATAAATAATAATAGGTGAGAGTTGCAAGAAAGGCTGTTTCCCTCATGTCAGGTGAAATGAAAAAATAATACTTCACATGTATTAAAGCAGTCTAAAAGTGAAACAGGCTGCCTTGAGAAGTTCCCTCTTACTAAAACTCTTCAGTCAGAAGATAACTTATCAGCTGCTTTACAGAGAGCTTCATTTTGGGTATGAGTTAGACTACATGACCATTGAGGTACCACCTGACACAAAAAGTACGTGATTCCTGCACTACATCATACCACATGTTCGTGGTCAATGCTCAATTTTATAAATATGGGGCTAGTGCCATTATATCCCTATCCTGGGATATATTTGAGAAGTTCCTTTTTTAAAACAAATCCATAGAGAGTTTGTTTTCTCATCACTGACCTTTTTCTCACAAAAGGCAAGTGCATGTAATAAACATGTTGTTAACTGGGATTTATCGTACTGACCTTTCCAAGTAGGCTCCTTTTTCCTTTTTCCTTCATTTTATGCCAAAGTGAAATACTAAGATGAATGTCTCCCCCACCACCAAATACCTCTTCCACATTAAAAAAAATTTCTGATTCATACTGTGTATGAAAGGCAGCTAGGTGGCACAGTGGTTGGAGTGCTGGCCCTGGAGTCAGGGGGACCTGAGTTCAAATCCAGCCTCAGACACTTTACACAATAACTAGCCAAATGATATTGGGCAAGTCACTTAACTCCAATTGCACTGCCCTCCTCCCTCCAATAAAGAAAGCATACTGTTTAAGAAACCTTGAACACTGGATTATCATACACAAGTTTGCAGTAATAAAAGATTTCATAGGATGGAAAGAAAGGTATGTTGAAATAAGAGAATAGGAACATAGAACTGAAGATTTGAAGATGTAATAGACATCACAGGATTATAAATATGGAGCTGAAAGGGACCTACACATCATCTAATTTAACTCCTTCATCTTACTGATAAGAAAGCTAAGACTCAGGGGGATCAAACAATTAACTTGTCCAAGGTCATGCATTAGGGTGTTCAATCTAGGATTTGAACCCAGATTCAGATCCAGTGCTCCTTCTAATGTACCATGCTGCTTCCTGTCTGCCCATCTATAAAATGCTGATAGAAATCACTCTGATTTCATAGGATTGCTTTAAGGATCAAACACGATATTGAATAGAAACATAAGTATTAGCTATTATTGTCATTATTAGTAAAAAATAAATCTCAGCAAGTCCTGACAGGAGGGGGCGGGGAGGGAGGGAGGGCTCTTCTTTATAAGCCAGACAAGGAACTGGAAGCTGCCTGTCTTTGAACCCAGGTGACAGTTGGAACTGGGACCATAGAAGTGGAACTCTGGAAGCTGAGAGCCAACCCTGAGTCAAGCTGAAAGAAGACATTACTTGGATACTGTGTACTCACTGAGAAGATTATCATTTATTGTGACCTAGGGGTGGAGAACTTTGACTTTTGTACTTTGTGATTGAATTAAGGATTTTGTGATTGACTAAATGAATGTACATTGTTTAAAACTATGTGAACACTTTGGTGAAAATTATGCGGCCATTTTTGTGATAAGTTGTTGAGTTGTGAAGTGGTGAATTCAGTATTTGGATTTTCTGTGATAAACTGTAACATTGTGAATGCTGTATTTTGGTTTTCTATGAATGTTTGCACTGATTTATTTTTTAATAAAAAGAACTCACTATACTATGTAATCAAAACCTTGAAAGCTATTCACAGCACCAGTCCTCTAGAAAGTTGCTCATGCATGTCTTTACAATGGAAAGGAGGTGGTTGATTAGTTCATCCCAAACAATTTGACTGGCACATAGTAGGTACTTAGTGAATTTTGTTGATGGATTTTCCAAAACGTAATGTATTAGAAGAGTTTGACTCCAATATTAACTGAGTATACAGAACAAGCTGGCACAGATATTGCCAACCCTGGCCCTATCAGAGTCACTTAATCTGCCAACTGGCAGCCTCCTTTTAGAAGAGGCTATCCTAAGCCTTTTGGAAATCCACCAGACAACCTTCATACTGATCCAGTAGAGGGCTCTTTTTCAGATAAAATCAGGTAGATTGATGTTGTATCTCACCTATGAATTGTAAACAGGATGTAAAGGCTTTTAACTCATCTGAAGCATGCTCATCTATATCACAGATTCATAAATTGCAAGAATTAAGCAAGGAAGCCCAAAGTTCATTTTTAAATCCTGAAAAAAAATTAAGGAGACTTATGGGACCTTATGTAGGTAGGGTAACAGGAGACATATCTACTAATCTTTCTGTACTGACTCTATGCAGATATCTGTATAAGCTTGTGTTCAAAACCACTGCATACCCTTTTAGCCTTGATTCCTGAACTAGGTAAAAATAATTCTCAATCAGTCAATAATATAATTTAAGACCAATTGTGGAAAAAACAAAGCTTTGAATTTCATTTGAGGAAGTAAAATGATACCAGACAACAGTTATGTTCCAATTAAGTGAGGCATTTTGGAATGCCTTCCAGGTCTTTTATAAAGCCATTATCTGAAAAAATAATATATTTCTAAAATTAAATTTTATGTACATTTTTAGTTTACATCATTCATTTCTACAAGATTTTGAGTTATAAATTTTCTCCCCATCTTTCCGCAACCCACCACTCCCAAAACAGCAATCTCACTGAATACCCCCTCACCCAATCTGCTCCCTCCTATATCCTCCCCCATTTACCCTCTGAATTTCCAGCATGGCAAGATGGATACCCATACTCCAGTGCCTATATATATTATTTCCCAGTTAAATGAAAATAATAATAATAAAAAACATTTAATTTTAAAACTTTAAATTCCACATTCTTTCCCTTCATCCCTTGTCACCCACCTTTACTGGTAAGAAAAACAATTCAATATAGGTTTTATATATGTAGTTAGGCAAAACATTTCCACAGTGGTTATATTGTGAAAGACTGACTATATTTCCCTGCATCTTATCCTGCCCCCCACTTATTGTATTCTCTACTTTGTCTCTGTCCAATTATAAATGTGTGTGCATCTAACTACCCTTCCCCCCCCAACCTGCTCTCACCTCCATCTTCCCCCTCTCTCATCCCCTTTCCCCTAGTCTCCTGTAGGACAAGATACCCAACTTGGTATGTATCTCAGTCCCTCCCTAAGCCAAATTCAGTGAGAGTAAGGTTGACCCATTCCTTTTTGCCTTCCTGTTCTTCCCCTCTACTGTAACAGTTACCCCTTGCCTCTTATATATGATATAATGTACCCTATCCTCTCTCTCCCCATCTCCTCTCATTATATTCCTCTCTCATCTCTCAATTTCACCTTTTAAATACCATCCCTTCCTATTCAATTGATCCTGTGCCATCTATCTATATATACCTGTATATGTATATACACACACTCACATATACATACATACATATACATACACATATGCACACATGCACATATACATACATACATATACACACATTTATATTCTGTTCAACTATCCTCAAACTGAGAAAGGTTTCATAAGTTAAAATTATCATTTTTCCATGTAGCCATGTAAATAGTTCAACTTTGATCCATTCTTTATGATTTCTTTTCCCTGTTTACCTTCTCATGCTCCTCTAGCTTCTTTTATTTGAATGTCAAATTTTCTATTCAGTTCTATTTTTTCATCAAGAATACTTGAAAGTCCTCTACCTCATTCAATTACCATATTTTCCTCTAAAACATTATGCTCAGTTTTAGTAGGTAGGTGATTCTTGGTTTTAATCCTAGCTCCTTTGATCTCTGGAATATCATATACCAAGCCATTTGATCCCTTAATGTTGAAGCTGCTAGATCTTGTATTATCCTGAATGTGTTTCCACAGTATTAAATTTGTTTCTCCTTGGCAGCTTGTAATATTTTCTCCTTTATCAGGGAACTTCTGAACCTGGCTGTAATATTCCTAGGAGTTTTCTTTTGGGGATTTTTTTCAAGAGGCGACCATTAAATTCTTTCAATTTCTATTTTGCCCTCTAGTTCTACAATATCATGGCAATTTTCCTTGAGAATTTCTTGAAGGATGATTTCTAGGTTTTTTTTTGATTATCGCTTTCAGGTAGTCCAATAATTTTTAATTTTTAAATTGTCTCTCCTGGATCAGTTTCCGGGTTAGTGGTTTATTCAAGGAGTTATTTCACATTGCCTTCTATTTTTTTCACTTGTTTGGATATGTTTAATAGTATCTTGATTTATCCTAAAGTCATTAGCTTCCATTAGCTCCAATGTAATTCAGAAGGAATTTTTCCCTTCAGTGAGCTTTTGAAATTCTTTTTCTATTTGGTACATTCCACTTTTTAAGGCATTCTTCTCCTCATTGGCTTTTAAGGCCTCTTTTGGGATTTGAATTACTCTAATTTTAAGGTGTTATTTTCCTCAATCAGTTTGTTGACTCTCTTATCATGATTTTCTTGCATCATTCTCATTTCTCTTCCCAATTTTTCTCCACTTTTCTTATTTAATTTTCAGAAAACTTCTTGAACTCCTCTATGGTGTATAACCAGTTCATATTTTTCTTGGAAGCTTTTGGTGCAGGAGTTCTGACTGTGTTGTCTTCCTCCCATTCCGTGCTTTAATCCTTTTTCTCCCCTCCCCCCCTGCAAAGGAATCTAAAGTTGGATGGCTGTGCTTGCTTTGCTTCCTTTTCTTGCTCATGTTGCCAGTCTTTTACTTCACTTTTGAGCTCTTTGCAATAGTAGAACACTGCTTCCAGAGGGGAGAGCTTTCTCCCATATTGCTTGTTTTTTTGGTAGCTGCTGGAGCTATTAGGAGGCCACCATCACTACAGCTCCCACCAGCTTTAGCTCACTGTTCACACACTTCAGGACCGCCATCCAAGACCACAATCCAAATCCAGACAGGTTAAGGCAAGAGTGCTTAGCCTCTGAATGATCACTTGGTTTCCCTTCATCTGGAGACTGGGAGCTCTGAAGCAGCCATGTTGATGCAGCTTCCATGGCTTCTACCACTTTTGTCTCTTGGTGAAGAAACTGGACCATGCTTCCATCTTCCTCAGATCCATCAGAGTTCCACTAACCTTCTACTTTGTCTTTGGCATTTATGGGTTGATAATTCTGGAAACCACCACAGCCACTGGTGATCCACTCTCTTGAAGGCAGCTTTTGTTGTGGCTTGTCTGGGCCACCCTCGGGCTAAAACCATAGTCTCACATGGGGCTGGGCTTGGCTTCCAGCACACTGCAATAAACCGTTCCTGTCCACCTGCTGGGCTGCTTTCAGTGGGAGATTTATTTCTCTCTGTCACTTTGTGGGTTCTGTAGCTCTAAAATTTTTTAGAGTCATATTTTATATCTATTTGAAATTGTTGTGGGGGAAGCTCACAGAATTTTCCTGCTTCTATGTGCCATCTTGGCTCTGTCCCCTCAATATATTTTTTTAAATGAAGCAATTACACCTTTGAAGAACCACCTGCAGTTGAAGGAGTGGCCTCATTCTCTGCCTTGGTCACATTTCACAATCCCCTTTTCACCACTGGAGGAACTTGCTAAATTTGAAGGGGCTTGGGATTATTGAACCTCTTATCTTCCTACCAATGTCTTATGCTAATTTCATACCCTTAGCATTTTAGTGGCTTTCATCTTCCCATTGAATACCTCCCCAAATCAGGCAGTCTCTGCATCTGTAGAAAAGAAGAAGTATCCATAGACTCGTAATATTTAAGGAGAACTCCTTGAGTACCCTGCAAGTGGAAGAAAAGGACTCCCAGCAATCAGGTACTGTGAGATAGCCCTTTGCTACATTATCACTAACTTTGAACCTTCTTTACGCCACACTCTCTATATACTTGGGGGAGAGTGTGTCAGAGACTTTTTGTAGGGAGTGGTTTTTTACTATCTCTACTTAATATACCACCTTAGCAAATCCCCTTTTCCAAAAGCTACTATAAGTATAATTAATGATTCTATTTACTTGTTTATTTATTTGTTTATTACTTATGATCTTGGAGAACACACACAGCTGCAATATGAGATCAAAATGACACCCTAATAAATCATTCAACATTTGACAAAATATATTTATTAGACCCAGCAGAGAAAGATATTCAACAACAAGAAGCATTGAGGATACTTTGAGTTGATTCAGCTGGATAAAGTTCCTTTGCCTGTTGTGATCCACCAGCCTTTCTTCAGAATACCCTAGAGATGCTCTAGGTTACATTGTACTTAATCATTACTGAATCTTTAGTCAACCAATAACAGTAGCTAACATTTGTATGACATTTACTATGTTCCAAGCACTATGCTAAGCACTTTATAATTATGCCATTTGAGCCTCACAATCAGGTTGGGAAGAAGGTACTATTGTCATCCCCATTTTACTTAGAAAAAATGTAGTTGAGTTGCATGCCCAAGGCTACAAAACTGGAAAACATGTGAGGTTAGATTTGAACTAAGTTCTTCTAGACTGCAGGCCCAGTGCATGTTTCTATTGCATCACCTAGGGGCCAAGGCTAAAGAAATGTCTCAACACATTGAAAGGGAAAAAATAGCCTAACTTATGTGGGAGTTGGGTGGGGCAGGTGAGTCAGGATACTGCTACTACCACAGATGTATATAGACCATATGATTCTAAGCAAATAACTTAACCTTTCACTTTTGTGACTACTCAGACTACAAATTTCACAACCATTGCATATATGCAGTGGTAGAAGTATTTTCATCACTGGGAGTTTCTTGCACCAAAGAAATCTTAGGACAGACAAAAAAACCCCACAAAAACAAAATCATAAATCAAAAGTTTTGAGCATAAATAGTTGAAAAGTTCATGAGATCTCCTCAATACCTTAATGCTTAGACCACATTTAGAGGCCTGCATTCAGTTGTTGATGCCATGTTTCATAAAGGACTTTGATACAATTCTTAATAGCCATAATAGTCAGTCAATCGGTCAATAAGCATTTGTTAAATGGTTTCTATGCGCTAGAAACTATTAAACTCTGGGAATGAAAAAAAATATGAGAAGAAAGAAAGTCTCTGTGTGCAAGGGCCTTTCTTCGAAGGAGAGGGGTAAGCACTACATAAATGGAAGTTGAAAGAAGAGGCAGAAATGAAGACAGAATGCAAAGTCTTTGAGGGTCATGGGTTTGGAATACAAGAGAAGAATGTGAACACAATTGGCCTATGCGTCCTCCTTAATATGATAGTTCAAGGAGTGGCCATCTAATCAAGTGGAGAGGCCACAGGAATGGAGAGAACTTCAATTCTGTGAATTATAGGACAGGAGAGAACTTCCAGAAAGAAAATTTTTCTAGAACATGATAGAGAAAGTCTAAGAGAGTCAGGAATGGAGAAAGGAAGACATCCTATACAGTAAAGGGCCTCAAGTTTATGTCATATGACAATTTGCTTAAAGGGATTGGAAATGACTGCTCTGGGAAAAAGAAGACTTAGGGGGAACTTTAAAGCTATTTTTATTTCAAAAGTTCTTGTTTTAGACTAGGTGAACAAAAGAGAATTTTTTATCTGAAGAGATTACATCAATGAAGCAAAAGCCCAAATTGAAAGAAAAAAACAAACACACCAAAAAAGATTCTCTTTAGTAAAAGAAGCAACAAACACTGAGTAGGGTTATATGGGAGAAGCTATGTAGGTATGCAGTATTATTGCTGCATACTGAATACCATTCCCACAATAGAGTTCATTAAATCCCCAAATTCATAGAGTTTCTACACACCAACTTCTGGATTTTTATTTATATAACACTTTCTCAAAAGTAGGTTTTAGTGAATTTAGACTATTCTCTTTACAATTCTCCAAAATTGAATGATATGCATACCTTTTCACTCATTAGCCTTATGTTTAGAAACCAGGGTCTGGGCAAAATGAATAATACTTGAGAGAGCTGTCATGTGGAGATGGAATTAGATTTCTTCTGTCTGGTCGTAGACGGTAAAACAGGAGCAGGTAGAAGGAATACTAAAAGTGCAAATAAAAGGTTAATATAAGGGAAATCTTAGTAATATTAGAGCTTTTCAAAAGTAAAATGGTCTATTTTGTGAGGTTTAAAAAAAGTTGCATGATTGCTTGTTAGACATATATTAGAGGTTTGAAAATTTCTGCATCTCACTTTTCCCATCTGCAAAATGGTGATATTAATAGCATCTTCTTCAAAATGCCATCTTCATAAGTTATTTGCAATATGTAGTGAGTTAATATCTGTAAAGTGCCTTTTAAACTTTAAAGTTCTCTCTCTCCGTGTGTATGTAAATATGGATAGGCACATATACATGTGAAGTGCTAGCTGTTGTCATTATTGTTACTTTTTGATATTTTTCAGTCATAAGTTTTCTGATACTGTACAATTCTGGTATTCTGCTAGCAACCTAGACCCTTGACAAACCTTTAGTTTCCCAGAAATTAAATTAATACCCAATCCCATTCCCTTAGCATAACATGTTTTACTCTTTTCAGTGTGGTAAATGTTTTAAACCTTCAGTTCTGCTTAAAGTATGGCTACTGTACTTCTAAGGCTCTGTTCATTTTCCTGTAATGAAGTGCTCTGGAGCAATTACATTTTAGATGTTTTATGAAAACCATCTGGAATAATTGACTGAACTTAACTAGTTCGTCATAATAAAATGGTTGCCCACTAAAAAATGCCTACAGAGTCAACCCATGATAATCCTTGATAATAGGAAGGATAGAAGGCATGGCAAATTTAATTTGAAGAGAATTCAAAAATTTCATTTTAGGGAATAGTTTCAACATTCTCTTCCACTAACCTTTTATTAGAGTCCCTGGGAGGTAGTGAAATTGCCTGACTCCATCTTTATCTCTTTTTCTTTTCCTCTTTCCCTACCGTGGTAGAAGTACCAACAGGCATTAAAGAAGCTCCAAAACTAGTCAAACTGGAGAAGGAAAACTAAAGTGTCAAAAGTAGATTTTGTTGTTCTTTTATTGATTCCTCTCTCTTTTTTTTGCCTTTTTAGAGGCTGAGAAAGCAGGGCAATAGGGATTAAGTGATGTGCCCAAGGTCACACAGCTAAAAAGCATTAAGTGTCTGAGGGCGAATTTGAAGTAAGCCCTCCTGGATCCAGGGCCAGGGTTCTATTCACTGTGCCACCTAAATTCCCCTTCCTTTCTTTTTTTACAGGGTATTAATATCTGTATATTTACTTCAACATTTCCCCTACCTATATATCAAAAGTTTGAATAAATAAGAAAACAGTTCCTCAAACACATGGTTTATAAAATATAGTCCTCATCAGTAAGTTCCACACCACTACAATCAAAAGGAAATTTTCCAATTCTTTCTAGTCAGACTTGGTCCTTATACTTAAACACTTTTGCTTCTGTTTATCATTCTTTTAATGTATTGTTCTAGTCTAATATGTGTATATATTTGTATATGCATGTTTATACATAGACACAAACACATCTTTGCATTATATTCATACACACATATACATATGTACATTGTCAACACAGTAATAGGTCACTACAATTGTGTATCACAATTTGTTCAGCCATTTCCCAACTGATGGGCACTTACTATTTTGCTAGTTCTTTACCACAACATAAGAAGGAATTTCTGGGTTAATAGATGTGGACATTTTAAAATAATTCCTTACTGATACTACTACAGGAGTAAAGGTTAAGAAATTAGCAATTAATTTAAAATGAGAGAATATATAAGAGACACATAGTAGATAGTACACTTTTGTACTCATAATCATTGAATTTTAGGGCTCAAATTGAATTCGTCCTACTTTATCATTTTACAAATAAGGAAACTGTAGTACAGAAGCAATAATAGTTATTTATACAATGATATTTTTATGGCAGGGATAATTAATGGCAAAATCAAGGATCTAGTTTTTTTGGCTTAGTCCCATGGTTTTCTCACCATTTTGAATAGGTTTTACTTACTTTGTTTTCTTTTTTACTATGAAGTATTCTAATTCTAAATTTCTATATTTGACAATATTTTTATTTTCTTTTAAATTCATTTATTTACTTATTTTTGTTCATATCGTTTATTTTCCCAAGATTTTGAGTTACAAATTTTCTGCCCATCTTTCTCCCACCCAACTCCCCAAAACAGCCATCCCACTGTATAACCCCTCCCCCAATGTGTTCTCTCCTATGTACTCCCCTATCACCCCTCTGATTTTCTAGTAGTGCAAGATGGATCTCCTTAACCCAGTGCCTGTATATCTTAATTCCCAGTTGCATGTAGTTAATAATAAATGAATCAATCAGTCAATCAATAAATCAACAAATGCCAGAATGAATGAGTGAACAAATAAATATATGTGTGTGTGTATCTTTTTTTCAACATTTGATTATAGAACTCTAAATTCTAGATTCTTTCCCTTCCTCCCTCATCATCCACTCGCACTGGAAAGACAAACAATTCAAAAAAGGTTATACATGTGTAGTTATACAGAACATCTCCACAATGGACATATTGTGAGAGACTGATTATATGTCCCTCCTTCCTATCCTGACCCCCACCTTGTTCTATTCTCTAACTTTTCCCTGTCTTTACAAAACTGTGCTTCCAGCTAGCCTACCCCCCCACCCTCCCCTCTACCATCTCACCTCTCATCCCCATCACCCCTTCTCTCCTGAGTGGCAGGATATCCAGTTTACAGTTTATATCATTCGTTCCCTAAGCCAAATTCAATGAGAGTAAGGTTGACCCATTCCCTTTTGCCTTTCT